>JAHZNC010007110.1:0-11968 GCA_027744095.1 Zhuqinia jingwanae | reverse complement strand
TCATCATCATCATCATCATCATCATCATCACCATCATCATAAAAAGTCAGCATGACACATACACACACACACACAGCAGGAAAGTAACACGAAACATGATCCTGTCATGATTTTCTCATGATGTTAACCATGGCGCGACGATAATTTAGAAATTCGTGTTTTTTTTATTCATTTCTCCCAGTTGACATGATAATGGTGGTTAATGTGTTGATCGATCTCACATACAACAATGCACAAATAAATTAAAAATCCCACTGAAAATTGACCTCAGTCATTACAATCAACATCATCATCATCATCATCACCTTATAAATAATATTAGGCATTCGTTTTACTAGCTCACAGCTCAACTCAGACTCATTTTTCCTTTTAATAAAAGAGGAAAACAAGAAGAAGAAGAAGAAAATTGCCTGATATTTTTGTTGTTGTTTTTAATTGTTATTGCAATCGGCCAATAAGAACTTGTTGTCTTGAAATATTTCTTTACATCCACCTTTCAAATGAATGTTTGTAGATGTCAGATGTGTTTATGAGGACACAAACAAGAAGAAAAACGTTAAAAGGGTTTAGTGATGTGCATGTAGGCGTCTGTGTAAATAGTATAATCGTTTGTAATAAAATATTTTCCCTAATTCACTCTCTTTCTCTAAAAACTACACATATCCCTCTGACCCATATTTACCCTGCCAATTTATAAGTAGCTATCTTACAAGCCAAAAAAAACACACAAGTGGAGACTTGCTTCCCATGAAAAACCGCATGTCTATTGTTTTTAATTTCTTCTGTCTGTCTGTCTCTTAATTACCTAAACATTGGAGGAGAAGAAGATGGAAAAACCCACACACACACATGACTAAAAAACATTTGAAGCTTGTACAGCAAACTGGCACCCACTCATGTATAAATACTAAGAGAGTAAATACACATGTACATATTTACGCCTGTGGTAGGGAAATTGTTGGTCAACCTTTCAAATTTCATTGCCTCTTTTGAGTATACCTGTGTGTGTGTGTGTATATGTACACATTACATTGCCATTTTATTTTTCTGGGGAAAGAGGACTCACAAGAAGAAAATAAGTGAGGTCTGAGGTGATGTTGGTTGATGACGGTTTTCGAGATGATCATCATGATGATGATGCTGTCGGCGGCGGCGGCGGCCGTGGTGGTAGTGGTGGTTGTGATGCCAGCATTTTATTTTGCAATGTTCTCCCGTTTTGTACAGAGTAATAATAATAAGTATTACTATTGTAGTATTTAGAAAGTTGTAGTGGTGGTGATGATGGCAGTGATCACCGCGATGATGTTGATGTTGATGATGCTGATGATGCTGATGATGATTGTAGTAGCGATGATGGTAGTGGTGCACTAGTGTAATTAATTATTTCCCTTTCCATTTATTCCGCCCAATGATTGTTACGTGAAGTGTACAATCATTTCTCTTTTCTCCCTTTTCTCCGGTGCGTACCTCATTCAGAGACTTGAACATTTTCTATTTACTGGAAGTAATGTTATGTTGGTTTGGTTGGCCACGACAACATCAGTATATGTATGTGTGTGTGTTCTCTTTCTCCCTTGTTTACTCCTTCCTCTATTTCATTTAGCTAAAAACACAACTCATCAAACTACTAAAACTTACTCAATGTATACGTATGTGTGTATATGCTGTATTTTTTTATATACCTATATGCAGTAGTAGTAGTAGTTGTGAAATAGGCTTGTTCAGTTTGTGAGCCACCCACCATCACCACCATAAATACATTCATTCATACATGCATTGTGACCAAATTAACTTGTCCAAAATGTGAATCGATTAGTTTGCGTGTGTGTCTTGTTATTATGCACGATAACTCTGATGGTAGTGATGATGATGGTGATGATGATAATGGCTAAGTACCTCATTGAATTACACGGGTATTCACAAAATGCTCTCCTGAAATCGCTCCTCTCTCTCTTTCTCTCTCGTTTTCTAGTACTCACTGTGTGCTCCTGCTACCACGGCTACTACTGCTGTTATATTGCTGATGTGTACTTAAAACTTGTATACTTTTTGCAATGAATCTGTCTACTCCTGTTGTTAAGTCCAGTGAGTATCGCTGCTGCTCCTGCTGCTGCTGACTGGCCAGAAATGATCACGATCATGATGATGATAATGATGGCGATGATGTTGGATGATGATGATGATGATTACGCCAAGTTTCCGGTTTGATTCCTCTTTTCTCTCTATATTCTCCTTGTGCACATAATGTGATTGAAGCGCAAAGAGAGGGAGAGAGGGAAATAGGTATCCTGCTGTGTGCTTTGTGTGTGTGGTTGGTGTTGGTGATGATGGCAGTGATGCAAGGAATGATTGGCTGACTAGTCGCTCCTCTGTTATGCTGGCAAAGTGAAAGCAGAGACCAAGAGAGAGAGAGAGAGAGAGAGAGAGAGGAAATGTTGTGCAAACAATCTCGCCAATTGTTATATATACACATACACACATAACATAATAATATAACACCTCATCAAAAATGTATTGAATAACTTGATCGTCGTTCATGTTCCTTACTCACTTCTCCGCTCTCTCCACATGCATGCCTCGCACTCTCTCTCTCTCTCATTCACTTTACTTCACAAATAGTCAAGTCAGACATATGGGAAGAGAAGGGAAAAAAGAGGAGGAGTGTGATGATGATGATTTTGGTTGTTCCGGTGCAATGTGAAAAACATGTTATTATTATTGTTATTATTATCATCATCATGTGATGTGGGTCTCCTACAAAACACAAGACACCAGACACAGGAACCTGTCTGTTTGTGGCCTCCTCCGTCATTATGAAATCTTTCGATTTTGTTGGATGTTTCCATTTATTTATTTTTTTTGGATCATTATTCATCATCCTCGGCGGATTGGTATTTTTTATACCTGAAACCTTTAATATAAATCTTGTTTTTACGCAGTATTATAAATATTAGAACTGTTGCTGTGCAGAAAAGGCCTATGATAAATTGTTGCCCGGAGCTTTTGCCAACTCTCAAAATAAAATGATATTAGCAACCAACTGTCTTATTATTATTATTATTATTATTATTATTATTAAATAGAAGCACGCACGTGAGGGCAACTCACCTGTTTATCTTTTTTCATCTTGTTTACTTGGTGGATTGTCTTGTGAAATTATTTGGGAGGAAAGAGAAAGGAAAATTACTCACTTGTTGTTTGTATGAGAGCAAGCCAGCTACATTATTTCACATTACAAAATAATGATTTCATGACGGTGAAGCAAACAGTGAGATGGTTGTTTGGAGTTTGGAAGAAGAAGGTGTATGTCGTCGTATATAGTCAAATTATGTATTTATTCAGAAAGAGAGAAAGAGAGCGAGAAAGGAAAGAGCATACAAGATCCCTTTTTCCTTTGTTGATTCACTCTGCCTGCAAGTATAGTCACTCTGTTAGATGTTATATTTGTAAGCTAAAGTTTCCCTTATTTATCAACTTGATGATGATGATGATGATGATGAAAATGATATGGTGGTGATGTAAATTCTCGTATATTGGTATACTAAATCCTATATCCTTTGAGTTTCTTTTATTTTCATGGGAAAATCAGAGAAAATGTTCAATTTCATTCCTACAACTGCAGAATAATGATAATAACAATGATGGTTATAATGGCTGGTATGCGGGATAGGTTTTGGTTCTGCTCCTCTACTCTTTATTCTCTTTTTTTTGATTGGACACCATAATAATAAAGTAATCTTTTAAGTAAATTGATTGGCAAATACAAACAAACAAACAAGGGTTACATGTATCGCTCTTGTTGCTGCAACAAATATTTATAAAAAAAACTACTACTGATTTGATACTTTACATAATAACGAGCTAAATAAAGACTCCCTCTCTCCCACTCACTTCCACTCTCTCTCTCTCTCTCTTTATGTCTCTCTTTCACGTATCTACAATGATCAAGCAAACATTCAAGTCATCATCAAAAGCGAGTGAAATTGTTTCATAACAGTTAGCAACGTGATCTCTAATGATTAAGCTGATTACGCCATTTTGATAAATGATCCTCTAGCAGCAGCAGCAGCAGCAGTAGCAGCAGCAACATGGTAATAGTATATTATGTATAAATAATATGTAATAAAGTAAGAGAAAGAGTAGAAAACAGGAAGGCAGGGAATCTCTGCCCCAACTCCAACACAAAAAACAAAAATATAAAAACAAACAAAACAAAGAGCCTGTACGTGTGTGTGTGTGTGTGTGTGTGTCTATAGTTTACAGTGTTTCTAAACCTATTTATTTGTTCCTTTGTCCAAAACAATTAATTTGATTGTGTAATCGTAACTATTATATTATTTTCCTCATAAGTACGTTTATTATTATATACCAATTTGTATATCACACAATATGTGATGTGTATGTACCTATATAACATGTACGTATTTTCTACAAAGCTTAAATCTGATGCTTCAAAATTGATCGATATTTTTTTTAGAGAATTTTTGGTCTACATTTATATATCCTTTCCCGTCTAATTTTTTATGTGTTGGTGTGCCAATACGCTTCCAGGTTTTGCTCTACTAACCAAAATTACATATATACCTATATAGCTGTCATCATATATGAAATAGGGATGGGTGTTTTTAGGGGTGCGACGTCAGGACAAATTAACTTGACAAGCTGTCGAGTAAAAAAAAAAGGTGCAAAGAAAACAAGAGCATAGCTCTATAACTATCCGAGCCACTTGTTTTGTGTCTGATAACTCTTGTGAGTTGAGTCAACAAAGCAGCAGCAGTAGCAGTGGCAGTAGCAGCAGAGAGAACTGAGCCAACCAATAAGGTAGTAAGTATACAAAAAATAAATAAAGTGAGTTTGAGTAAAAGTGGCAGACTCAAGTATCGGATTTTTTTTTCTTTCTCTTTCTCGCAAAACTCAACAAAACCCAGACATACAAAAAAAAGTAGAAAAATATATATACTCTAGCGAATCACTACCAGTTATCCGATTTACCGATCTCCCGATTTTTTTTTACCCGAAAACCCAACTTCCCGACGCATTTGATGAAAAAACCAACTACCCGATTTTTTAAATCTCTGCGTCATATCAAAATGTACAGTTTTCTAGAATAATGTCGCTGGATCGGATATTAACATATGTCACTCAACACCAATAAATAAGTGATAAGCTTTTAAAACGTCACAGTAAAAATTTGCCCATTGCTATTACAGTCAATCATCAATCTTCCGTGCCGTGTATGGGCAGTTCACTCCTCCCTTCCAGGGCTTCACTTATAGCATTCGACAGTTTTAAAGCAATAATTGCACCTGTCAACAACATTTCATGACATGTATGCATACGCAAGACGCAAAGCCTCCTATTTGGAAATTCATAAGTGTCTTACACAATGAGCAAATTATGAGAAAAAACTTTCTTGTGAAGTATTACAACGATGCGAATCTACACACACAGAAACGCAAATTTAGAGCGAAAGACAAGCTTTTGTATGAATGATACCTACATAATATAGTACAAACCTGATTTTTTAACTTGATACATGCATAAAGTTTTATCGGGTAGTTGGTATTTTAAAATCGGGAAGTTGACAAAAAAAGCCAGAAAAATAAATCGGGATGTCGGTTGATCAGAGAACTGGTAGTTTTCGATTCTTGCAGCTCGGCGAAGAAGAAGAAAAAACATACGATCCACTTTTAAATAATTATGCGCTGCTACTTCTAACTTTTACTTTTGCGCTCTTATCTTTCTTTTCAGTCAAATTGAGAAAATATACACATGCACATATATAGCATATCATGTGTGTAATGTATAAAAAATACATGCACGCAAGCAAGAAAAAAAATCAAACAAGTAGTGTTCGTAGAAGTATGCTAGTGACTACTGAACTGAGATAGATGGATGAAAACTAACAAACCACTCTCTTGATTCCTGATATATTTTTTTCCTCTTCATTTTTTTTCACCAACCACCACCACCCAAGTGTTCAGGTATTTTTTTTTATTTGGATTGCTCACCTCGTCTTTGAAAATTGTATAAAACTAGCACAACAATTAACTGGTTAAAAAAATACCACGTTGTAAATACGTAAAAGGCAAAACTTATGCAACATGCAATCTCTTTCAATTTTTGGAATGTGCAAAAAGAAAGTTTGTTCGTCCCTTTTTTATTAAAGGAATGCTCCATTAAAACATCTTTGACATGCTTAATATTGTATACATACAAATGTATATATTTTTTGGCTACACATTTATGTTTCTTTGTAGTTTACTTTATAACTTTTTTTACCTTGAGATATTATTATTATTATTACTAACACTAGTAGGTTGAAAGCTACATCTAAAATCTACCTTCATCTAAAATATCTACACTTGATTAAAAGGAGCACTGAAATATAAAATCAACGCTCAAAATAAAATTTAGCCACAAAAAACCTGAGAAAAAAGCGTTTTGCTCATTAATAAAATAGACCTCTTCTTCTTCTGTCTCCACACAAAAAAAAAGAGAGGAAAATATGGCAATTTATTATTTCACCAAATAAATATATAAAAGTAATTTTTTTCCCTTTAGGAAATTCTTATGATGTGTGTACATATTTCATTTATTGGCAACAGGAAGAAAAGCAGAGTGAAGAAAGAAAAAAAAACTGCCTCCTGTGTGTTTCTTCAACTTAGGGAATAAGAAATAAATTTATTTGCTTTTCTTTGATTTTTTTTCTTCTTATTTTCTTTCTTTCATTTGCCCCTTCATTTACCATTAACCACATCTTCTAAGAAGAAGAAGAAGAATGAAAAAGAACTGCATTTTTCCTCTTCACCAACTCTTCCCTCCATTTTTTCCATTTTTTTCTCTCCTTTTCTTTCTTTGCATTTATCATATCTTTCTTTCTGTGAAAATGATACATGGTCCATTGGTGTTCTTTATGAAATTGGAATGAGTGAGAAACTCGAAATAAATTATTTAATATATATTTAATATCATGATTCATGATACACCTATATACCTTATGCAATATGAAATACATGCATTACCTTTTTCTACACTTTATTATATACAATAATTTATGTACATTTATGGGTATATATAAACACATACATACACATGATATATATATCTTTAATGGAACGCAACTTAACGTAATTTATCCTCCTCCTCCTCTTACGCTTGCATTCCGCTATCCACCACCACCACACACATGGCCACCACCTCTATCTCCATCACCCATCAAACTTTCTCTCGCACAAGGAAAAAAAACCTTAGAATATATATACATATTTTTTTTACTACTGCCATAATATTTTATCTCTTGTACATTTTGTTGAAAAAAAGGGACTGCTCATGTTGAAAATGAATGGTAAAAGAGTGAGAGGATGTGAGGAAACATATACGAAGGGGAAAAGGCGAAACCAAGAAAAAAAGGGATCTTCCATGAACTGAATCTGTGGACTTGACTTTGAGTTGACTTGATAGAGAGGAGACCCAGAAGAAGAAAAAAATATATATAAAGAAAAGAGTCATTTTACCTTCATTATCAGACGTGTGTAATAATTTCACAGCGTGTATGTATATTTCACCTCCCATTTCCTATCCTTCCCATCGTTTTGTCCAGGCTTGACTTGGTGTTTTTTTTGCAACTAGCTTATAATTTATAATATAATTATAAATTTTTATGCTGCTGGTAGTAGTCGAAAGTCTTCCAAAACTTGTTGTTTTGTATAAGTTGAGTTGAGTAAGATTTCTGTACATACTTTTTTTTTAAATTTATACTTTAGAGAAGCATAGTTAGTTGGTGTTGATGGAGGTGACACGGTGGTTTATAAAATTCAAGTAGTATACAAAAAACCAAGTATTTCTACGTCTCTTTTGATTCTGATTAGAAGAAGGAGGAGGGGAGGAGGAGGGTGATATTTATTTTTGGAGGCTGATGGAAAAGACGCTGCTGCTAAAGAAGATGAAAAAAATAGTTGAAATGAAGAAGACGAAGAATTTTGTTATCGAGATGATGATGCTGATGATGATGATTTTCTACATTTTTATTCAACTTGCACTATACACCTAATATATATGCGTACATAAGTATATCTGCTTGTTATATTACATTAAAGACAACGTAGAAAAGGAAGAAGAAGAAGAGAGAGTGTGTGTTTTTTTTTTCGAAGAAAATGGTGTGTAAAATAAGAGGAAGGAAGAATCAGACAGCTTCATATTAGGAAATGACTCTCGGCAGACACATAAAAATGATTGCAATTAACTGGCGTTTTCTTGCTTCACTCACAGACATACTTACAAACACACACATAGAGAGAGACATTCACATACATACGCCTCAACTTGAACTCATTCAGTCAAGTCAAGTCAGTTGCACATATACATGTACTTACAGCAGCAGCAGCAGCAGCAGCAGCAGCCTTTATGGAAGCACAAGTAGAGAATGTTCACAGTACGTTTAGAAAAGTGAAAGTTTGCTTGAAAATGAACGTGAGAAAGATAAAGAGAGACAGAGAGAGAGAGAGAGAGAGTTAGAGTAAAGGCAGCAGCTGATATATAAAATACACACTATTTTTTCTCTCTTCTTCCTCTTGGTTTTTGAAGCAAGCAACCAAACTCAGTCAACTGTAAAGTAGTAGAAGCCAAAACCAAGAGAAACCAACCATATTATGAGATAGATAGACAGAAATAGAGAGAGAGAGAGAGAGAGAGAGAGAGAGAGACTATCACATCACATTAATTGGTTATGCCGCTTTAGTAGTCATAGTGCGGCAGTTAAGCAGCAGCAAAAAAAAAATTATATGTGAGAAGGGGAGAGAGAAAAAAAAAGAAGGGTTTTCTTCATTCATTCAACAGCATCAAAATAATGTGTGAGTTAACTACCCTATTTTCCTTTCTTTAGACTAGCATCATATATTCTTCCTTGTCTGGATATCTACATAACTTTTAAAAGGAAGTTGTAGGAGTGTAGGAGTATGAGTAGTAGTAGATGTGCGGTGTATAATTTCTTGTGTAACAAGGGAACATGATCATGATTATGATGATGACGGTTTTTTCAAAGCA
Organism: Zhuqinia jingwanae; assembly: GCA_027744095.1. Taxonomy (NCBI): domain Eukaryota; kingdom Metazoa; phylum Arthropoda; class Collembola; order Entomobryomorpha; family Paronellidae; genus Zhuqinia; species Zhuqinia jingwanae. Next base: position 2,923 of record JAHZNC010007110.1, on the reverse strand, counting down.
CTTTCTTTATAGCAGCCAATTCTATTCCGTGTAAAAAAAACTATATTACATTTAGGCAACCAGGCAGTTTGTGCATTTAACCCTTTCTCTTGTCGGTTCATTAAGCACAAAGGAATAGAAGAAAAAAACGCACCAAGTTTATTTTGAAATAGTATTAAACATAAGATGGTAATGGGTTTCAAGATAAAGTGAGAGAGAGAGATTATATCTTCTACCCAAACAACAAAAATAGGCAAAAAAAAAAAATTTTAATGATATTTTAGAAGACGAAGAATAAAAAACAGAAAGCAATAATATCCGTCCATATCAAATAAGTAGCATAACTTTCATATATACCAAATAAATATCCTCTTTATTTACGTTATGTAAGCACTCGAGAAGGAAATAATAATAATTTGGTTTGCTGTTGGATGAAGAAGAAGAAGAAAAAAAATGTTTGTTGTTCAGTGAGACTTTTCAGTGAAAGAAAAGAAAATGGAAGGAAAAATATGTATGTGAAGTTGTTGATGATTTCATTTTACTGAAAAGGAAAGGATTTTGATTGATGATGCCTTTTCTGGATACACACATACATACATGTATACATCCACTGTATATATTACTCACATTTGTATCTATACCTACTTCTTATTCTCAATATACATCGTATAGTCAGAGTGTAGTGAGAGGAGAAGAAAAAAAAAGTTGAAGGAGAAAGATGAGACGAGAAAAGACTAAAATGGGTAAAATATGAAATGAAAAACAGTTAATTTTTTATTTCCTTTTACGTAGTACGTCAACGACTACCAAACATGGTGATGATGATGATGATGATGGGAAGTGAAGTGATGGTAACAGTGGATCCCCTCATATTTTATACACACTTATTTATATTATGCCAGATGTAAGCAGAGTACAAAAAACACAAGAGCGGGAAATGTATAAAGTGATCTTTTGAAATGTTAGGTCATATGTCAGTGCGGCATCAAGATCATCTTGTTCATCATCATCATCATTATACGATATCATAAACAATATTTTCCCAAATAGCTTAACTGTGTATGGATATTACATTTTCTAGTGTCAAAAGTGCCATTGCCTATATTTTTTATGTTCCAACAAACTCATCATTTCATCACCCTCGCTCTCTCTCTCTCTCTCTCTCTCTCTCTCTTCCGTTTTATATTATACATACCACTTGGGATGATGATATGTCACCTGTCATCATAACAATATTTTGTGCAACTTTACACACAGAAAGATGGTGGATTTTATTTTTTTAATAGTTCCAGTTCCTAGTTGTGTGTGTGTGTGTAGTCAAGTGGAAGGCTCAATTCAAAAGTGGGAAAAAGCAATAATAAAAGTAGTAAAAGAAGAGAAAAAGGGGAAAAGTCGTAAAGAATTTTTTAACGGCAAATAAAAATTATCGTTGCTCAATGCCTTAGCTCTTCACCTCTCTTTTTTTTTTTTGCTATATGCTCTCTCATCTGCCTCTTGCGCTTGTTGACTTGTGATGCTGATTCTCAATGAAGATGATGATGACTACAACAGGATGACGTTAGAAATGCGTTAGAAAATAGAGAAAATCTGTGATGTTGGTGGTGTTGAGCAGAAAATATAAATCTACCTAGTTAATTTTTTTAGTGTGCCCTTTTATTTCATGATGAGAAACGGTTGATGATCAGTGGTCATATAATAAAAACAAGAAAAGTTGCATAAAAGTAGGATGGTTTCATGATCATGCTCATCATGATCGTCATCACATTTCACTTCAAGTTATCATCATCATCATCTTTTCTGTGTCTCTCTCAAAACCTCTGCAACAAACTTGTATACATGCATGTCATGTACATATTTACATATGCTTATGTATCTTAAAGAATCATTACCATTGTCAGCCAACCCATTACTACTTTTATAGAGGGAAAAAAGGAGTAGTGAAAAAACATGAGAAAAAAAACAAGGACTCATGTCAGAGTTGTGCTCTTGTTAACTGGTTTATTAGAGAGAGAGAGAGAGAGAGAGAGAGAGAGATGAGATGATGAAGTTGATGAGTGATGACACCACCTCAAAATATCCCACAAATAATCATGATCATCATGATGATGGGCATATAAGCATATATATTTTTTGTATACAGGTAAATAATAAAATAGGTATGTATATATCCTATAGATTTTTTTTTACTGGAATACCCTAGTAGCAGCAGTATAGACAGTTAGACAGTTGAATTCACCAAAATGATGATCTTTTTTTTGCTGCCTTTATTGCGCCATTACGAAGAATATTATGAATGAATAAATCTTTGGTGGTAGTATAGGTTGTGTATATAGTATATACAACACTGCTCAAGTTATACTTATTTTTACACCATCATCTCTCTCTCTTTCTTTCTCTAACTCCAGCAGAGATTTCCACTTTTTTTCTCCTCTCTGCACACAAGTCAATCATTTATTTAAACATACCTCGCACGTACGTAGGGCTCGCTACCTGGGATTTTCTATTTACTTTTTACGGCCTCGTTCACCATCACCATCAAAAACAACATTGCCAACCAACCTGTTCCACAGCACCAGCTTGATGCTGTGCATCAAACTGTGTGTATTGTTATTGTCCTTGTCGTTTTGCATCGTTTCACCTCATAAAACTAAAATGCCACCACCCTTTCCCAGTCACACACCACTTTTCACAATCAAACTTGCACAAAGCCAATCTGTAACTCAACGTGTAAAACGACGTGTTTTTTTATGAAGAAAAAAAAAGAAAAAGCGGAGAAGTAGAGAGAAGGGGAAATAAAATTAACGATGACTTTTACAGACCAGCAAATCAACGACCCGTGTCAAATGTTAAACTTGTTCTTTTGGTTTAAATAGTGCATTAAAATTCACCTACACACGACACATAACTTAAATACATTTGGGGGGAATGGAGGGGATGAATTTGG
>JAHZNC010007109.1:0-23163 GCA_027744095.1 Zhuqinia jingwanae | reverse complement strand
CAACTTTCAGCTAACAACTAACGTCACCCCAGCTAACGTCACCCTGGCTAACAACTAACAGCTTCTAGCTAACGTCACCCTAACTAACGTCACCCCAGCAAACAGCTTTCAGCTAACAGCTAACGTCACCCCAGCTAACGTCACCCCAGCTAACAGCTAACAGCTCCCAGCTAATAGCTAGCATCACCCCAGCTAACACCAAACAGCTTCTAGCTAACAGCTTACACCAAATGTATTTGTTTGAAATGAACATGTATGTAAGAATCTTATGATACTTTAATGAATAAAAATGCGTGATAGACTTTTATTTTTAACGGATATTAAATTTTTGGCCGTCGTTTTGTTCGTAATGTAATTTTTGTAGATCACATGGGAAATTTCAGTAGGAATTATTCGTTTTTATATGCTTGGTAATTTTGAGTTGTAAATTCGTACTGAAATATCAAAAGTGAGGCAAAAATGTCACATATTGTCCATTGTTTGTGTCGTCGCATCTAAATTATGTACACCCGTGGAATAATTATTCTACAATTGATGAATTTATTAATTTCACAACAGTAAATACATTTTGAATGCACTTATCAATGGATATTTTAATTGTAGGAATTTTTCTATTGTTGTCGATGATATAGTGTTAGTAAACTGTTAACTAGCGATTAACATACAGCACAGCACAATATGTTGTCAGTATGAATACTACGGTTAAATTTGTTTAGAATAACGTACGTCATATATCCTAAGATCTATTCAAATTATGCATACTGAGATTTACTCTGGGATAAGCCAAACACTAGTAACCATGTCGTTGGAAGTAGATGTTTCCAGCTTAGGTTCCACAAGTAGTCCATCAAAGATAAACTTCTTGTGGTTTTTGACAAATTTTACAAAAAAATGTGCCTGTTTAGTTTCCCAGTTGCGAATGCAAGTGTAAGCAAACACATTGTATTTTTGTCCTTGAATGACTTGTTGTAGTCGCAAGTGATTTTCTGTACACTTCAATGTCCCATTGTCATTTAAAACGTAAGCAATAAAAGGTATGTTAGAAAATTCAAATTTTATTTTAGCAAAAACGGGAGACCTGCAGAGTATACAGATTATGTCCACATTTAACTTTTGATTGACTGAATACAGAAAATGAGGCATAGAAAAGGGATGCAAATCTAATAGTGTATCTGTTACGTTTGGCCAAAAGCTACTGTCGGTATACCCAGGGCATTTTTTATTAGTACAGTTATTTTTTTTAGAGGTGGGAAACCAGTGCTTGATACCCGACAACCCAAATTCATATTCTGAGTGATACGCATTGTTTTTTATAACCTCGCTCGAAACTTCGATAACTTCCTTTAGCCAATACGATTTTGCGTCGGTTTGGGAATCTTTTAATAAGTATAGCAATGTTTGCAAAATTTTGGCGTCCTTGTTGTTAGCCTTAGCTCTGTCAACCAGAAAACTTTGGAAACCAGATATCTTGGTGTACATTGCTAAAAGTATTTGCAACGTAGTGTCCATGGAACATGAATTTCGTAATTCAATGACACGATCTTCAATCTGAACGGAACCACCCCATCGAATTAATGTTACTCCAAAATGGTCCAATCCTGTTGCTTTGGATAACACACGCTGTTTCTTTCCCTTCCAACACGAAGATTGACTCTCGGGTGATTTAGATGCTATACATAAGGTAAAAATCATTGAAAATTATTTACAGTAAATGTTCCTCAGATCTCGTAGTCTGATCCAAGTATGCTTGATAGTGTAAACTGATTTACAGTATAAATGGATCAAACGTAACTATTTTATTTTAGATGTACATTAGTGTAATAATTAAACTTACTTCCCTTCTCGTAGGGATACGAGCGATTTTGTTTCTGCCTGTTACGAGTATCTTTCGTAATGTCTGTTTGAAAAATGAATTTATTCTTGCAACAACCTACTTATGTACAATGTGATGGCTTATAATGTTATGTATAATAATACCTTTATCTTCGTCGTCGTCACTTTTGCTAGAATTTATGGGCGAATCCTCATTTAAATCAGTAGTTGTTGAAAAATCCGGCGAAGTCCTAAGCTCTGGGCTTCCTCCACAAGGAGAATTTCCTAATTGTACCAAAACAAAAGGTAAATGTGATTTAATGTCTAATTTAGGCAGTAATACTTACATCCGTACATATTGTCATCATTTATGGGTTTCAGTGAGTTACCATTGTCATCATTGTCCTGTGACTGTATATTGATTGCGGAATTCTCTCGAGATCGACCACTTGCCTGAAATTGTTCCAGCTCACATTCATTTGTACAATCAGACTTGAAACCAGATAATTTTTGAACATTTTCGTTTCCTTTCTCAGTGAATCCCTTGCTTCTTTGAGTTGCTCGGATAGAAGCCAGAACAGAAATTTGGTTATTTACGCTTCCTAATATGACAAAAAAATACAGTGTAAAATTTGAGCACAAGTATTTCCCATTGATATATTGTTTTGTTACCATGTATAAATTCTCCCTGCGCCCGAAGAAATCTTGATACTTTTTGATCCATTTGTTGGGGATATATGGATGACTTTAGCAAACCATGGTAGTTTTCTGTGTGCAAAATTAAAATATGATACGAACTGTTGTGTGCAACTTGCCCTTGACTGATGTAGCAATGTGTACCTATGGCGTTAGTCGTGTCCGTGTCCAACGACGTATTTAAATGGACCAAAACACACCTGGATATTATTGGGTAGTAGGGAAGGTAATGAATTTTTAAAATATTCAAAAACTCCGGGTCATAAAGCGGGTTCAAATCATATTTTCTTCCGGTTTCTTCCAATCGCTGATTTTTGCTTTGGACCTGGTCTATTATCTCATCAGCATAAAACCCAAATGGTGAACGTTTATAAAATGGAACGTCTAGTCGACGGAAGTTGGTAAAAACAAAATCGTTCCAAGGGGGAGTGGCTGTATCGGCAAAAATTGCAAATTACACAAATTTAAATTTGTGATAGTGGCAGGCAAATAGGTGGGATTTTTTCATACATATACATACGTACGCATACATTTCACTCCTCAAAATCCCATTCGTATGTATGATTAATTGATATGAAAAACATGTAGAATTTAGAATAGTATACATGCAGTGTGGAATAAAAGCAAACATTCATTTACTCTTACAGTTTCTGTTCGTGGGCTTATCAATATTATTAATTTTTTCCATTAAGGCTTTAGTTGCAAACTTTAAGCCAAAAATTAGAGCGGCATCCTTGCATAATCGGTCGAAGGTCCAAAGGTCAGCTCCAAAAATAAGTCTTTTGAACCACGATTTAACTAATTGGTTAGAAGTGTCATCAGGCGTTGCACCTACACCTTGCTTCAACTGCTTAACTAAGGCACTTTGAATGTGAAATCGGCAAATCTAAATAACAATAAGCATTACTACCACGTATAACATTGACAACATATACCAAGTATACGTTAATTCAATTCAAATACTACTGTAACGTACATGTATTGCTAACAGAGGGGCAGCGTCTCGTTCCCCAATTAGAACTTCCCAGAGTGAATTAAGGTACTCTGCGGCTGTTCCTCCACAGAACACTGTTACTGCCGCAGCTAAGCTGGCTTTAGCGAAATCGATCTCAATTTGTTTCACTCCATAAAACGGAAGCTTAACGTCACAATGGCGTCTGAAGCTGCACGTCGTGTCACATTACATCAAGTTACATGCGGTATTCATTAGATAATATTCCTTTTCATGGTTTTGACATACCTTTCAAAAACTGTTTTCAAAAAGTGAGCAATAGTAGATGTTTCACCATTAGTTGATAGCATCTCAGCAATTATGACCCCCTGCTCGCCTTTTTTCGCAGACTGTACAAAAAGTGTGTAAAGTTCAATCTTTTTTGATCGTAAGGATGGGACAGAGGTCGTACAAGTTGCCCCGTTGAATCCATCTGGTAAAACAAAGATTTTTTTGTTCATTCCTTGTAACTGATGAATAGGGTTAGAATATACATGTATATATTGTTGTCCAATTATTATTGAAGTCCAATCACAGGAGGGGATTTTTAGATCTCCGGAATACTATTTCATCCAAAAATTGGTTAAATTTTGCCATAAAAATTATTAAATGTGGATACTTATTTTTTAAGAACAAAACATTTACGAAAATATTTACATTTACGAAAAACGGCAAATATGTAGTAACATGCACGAGAAAGTGGCCATCATTGAACTCCTATTTACCTTATCGATAGACATACCAACACTCAACCTCCAGAAACATTTATATACATATATATCCGGACTCTTGTGATAAACCATTTATAAGAAGTAGCGAGAAAAAATGATGAATACTTGAACCACAATAGGACCAAATCTTTTTGTCATCCGGTTTAACATTTGGAACTGGATTTTAGTAAACATAATCACTTTAAACGGAAACAAACTGATCTGCTGGAGGTATCCTGGAATTTGTTTGTCTGGAAACTTATTTTGAAATACCTCTCTTTGCGCAATAATGTCCTGCACAATGTCATCCATTAAGTCTGATGACTTGAGCTCCTGGAAACGAAAGGTCACACAAATTAAACATCGAAGCAGCAGGGCAATTACTGAATGGTTTGACCAACAAATGTGATACCTTATGACGTGCTTGTCTGAGTGCACCTAAAGTTTTTGGGTGATTCAATTTACCAGTCTCCAAACTGGATACATCTGATTCTGCCATCCTTTCGTTTCGGAGCTTTGCTGACTTGACATGCTTTAAATCTTTGCGGAGATTTTGCATTTTTGTGCCGTGGTATCGCCTGTGCCCAGCGTACCCAGTGTAATGTTTTGGTCCGAGCTGTGACGTGAGACTACAAATGAACAGGGGATCGGTTTGATTTGTAACAAATATTTGGTATGCAATTATTGTCATATATCATTACGTTTTACTTGCGTATTACCTTATTTCCAACTTCGTGGGTTTTCCAGGCTTCGGTCGTTTCGAAATGACAAAGCTGTACTTTGCGGGGCAAGTCCTGGGCTCCTTTGTACATTCTCCGTATGCTGTAAAAAAGGCTCCAGTCCTACTTTCTGGATTAAAGCGTTTAGTGTAAAACCCAATAATACATACATCTGTAAAAAAAAGTACTCTGTTATTCAATGTTCCACCTTATGTTTAGAGAAAGGCATTGCCCATTAGCTTACAGTTAAATTCATCAAAAACATCTGAAAATACGTTGGTATATTCAGTGTCTATACGCAAGCCGTCTTTATAAGTGAAACGTTTAATTATCTTATCCGGGTGAAGTTTCTGTTCTTCGTTATCCTCTTCCGGTGTCTTTAAAAACTTCTTCCATTGTTCGGGGTTAATCGTTTTGACAAATTTAGATGGAATTTTAGAAGTGTCGATAGTATCTTTAAAAAAGAGTTCTCAAGGTTAGGTCACAATTCCCCTGATGTCTTGTTAATGTAAGTGTTAACCTAAATTTTTATCCATATTAGCGGGGTTGTTCACACCAAAATCATCATCCCCGTTCGCAGCTTTGTTCTCATCAAAATCGTCCTCACCATCCTCAGCTTTGGTCTCCTTAAATACATCATCCCCATCAGCAGCTGTTTTCTCGCCGAGATCGTTATCCCCATGCGAAGCTTTGTTCTCCTCGAAAATATCATCCCCATCAGTAGCTTTCTTCTCATCATAATAAGCATTCCCATCAGAAGGTTCGTCCTCATCAAAATCATCCTCCCCAGCAGCATCATAGTTTTTATTGTTTTTTTTTTTCAATTTTGTTGTGTGTTTGGGTGTCACCGCACACTGGAATTTTAACTTCAAACTTTAGAATTTAGACACAGTGCACGTACCATTTGTGTAAAAAATAATACCTTGTCTACTTTTGCCTCGTACAATTGATGTGTTTGGCGAAATCAACTCGTCGTCCGCTGTGAATAATAGTGGACATCAACTAAATTTTGTAGAATTAAAGTAATACAACACAACCGTTTCGTTAAACTTACTTTCATCATCCGAAGGAACGTTTAGGGACAATTTTGATGAATACACCTGTGATTTGGACAACTCTGTTTAAAAAAAAAGAAAGTTCTTTCGAAAAGTCTCGAAAATTTATTCATATCAATCTGAAATAAATCTTTACCTTTAGTTTGACTACTCATTTCCTGTTCCATTTTTTCTTGCAAATCAGCCGTCTTATCAATGCTCCTGACGTATTCAACATCTGGGGACTTGTGCCTACGTGAGCGAACAAAATTACTTATGATTAATATATCAATTTTCAATGGTTCGACGGTTATTATACAGAGCATTACCCTTTTTTAATAACTGTGGATCCATGTATAGACTCGTCGCTAGAAATATCTTCCAAAGACGTTTCATTGCTCCTGACTGCTTCACGTTGTCCCTCTGGAAAACAAATAAAAAATATCGTTATGAAAAATTTCCTGAAATTTATTAATTTTTATTACCGATTTCGGCAACATGTATTCGTCGACCGGATGAGAAAGTTCGTTGTGATCGTGGTGATTGTATCTCAACAGCCTTATCAACTTTCAGATCAGCATTACGACATCGCATACCTATCCCAACCAAAGAAACAATTGGGGTTATGTGGAAGTATCTTGTTACGTATACGAAAACCAAACACTAACCCGACTCTGGATTGCGTGCAGGGGTGACTTCAAAAATTTTGGGGATGTGAAGAGAACCCGTGCACTTTCCGCACACGAACGCTCGATCCCCCATGAAGTCCTCAACAACTACGCCCGCACATATTCCATGAAACCATGAAGAACATTGGTCACCTAAAGTGAAAATAATGCCCACTTCAATATTATGAGTTGGGTTAGTCTCCATGCAGAAATGACTCCTAGCTTTTACACTGCAGCATGGGGACATCATTAACTCTCCTGTACTGCTTCTGGCAAAAGCAATGAGCGATGTCCGACGTTTTTGCAGATTGAGAAATCTGGCTCCCAGCTCTGCCGGTCCTGGCTAGTGGGGCCCCTCTTAGTTTTTCGAAGTGTCCCTTCATAATCCGAATTTTACTTTTACTTTTACGTGGTGTTAAACATAAAACTGCAATAAATAATTTTACTTACAACAACACCCTTTCTTTCTCCAATCCACAATTCCCACAAAAAAAATCGATCCCTGATAGAGTTTTTTTTGTGCGGAAATAATATGTTGACAGCGGTTGCCCAAACACCGGAATCACTTTCCCAGTTCCGCTTGTTCAAAGGCGTTATCTTTCCACCACTTGCGTCAAAAAGTGCTTTAGCAACAATGTACCCATCGTCCCCCAAGTCCTCCCACTTGCCTAAATCTCCCTTGGTATTGTCTAGAGACATTCTTTCGTAAAACGGTACTGGCTAACAAACAAAAACAACTCCTTGTCCAAACGAAAAACCTAGAATGAGAGTTACGGAAGCTCAGTGATAGCTTTTGTGGGGTTTATATAACCTCTTTATCCAAAAATTCACAAATAAACTCAGAAACAAAGATAGGTGCTGTAGGTTGTGAAAATTTATTTCCTCTAATTACGTAAACTCTTATTGACAGATTTATTAAAATGTACGATAAAATCCCCCGATTCCCCCACTGATCTTCAGGAAGTGTTGTGCATTATGTGTTTTATACCCATCGATAATCGTTACAGATGTCTTGTATGCACCATATGTTCGTGATAATACGAACAACAAATGTTCGCAGTGAACTATATCCATTTCGCTCCATCCCTGTTTAGTTATAAGTAAAAGAGTTTTCAGCGTTTCTTGCGTTATCAATAATTTCACATATTTTTGCTGCTTACATCAAGTTTAAATTTATCCATAATCCCTTCCTCTGTGTCATAGGAAAAACGAGTAGCATTGCTCTCTCCATTTCGTAAAAGAAACCTTTGAATCGATAAATCCTTGTCAATAAGTATGTTTAAACTCATCCCTTCTTGAAATACGAAAACAGTTTTCTCGGCACCGTGGAAAGTAATGTTCATATTTCGCATTTCAGCATCCACCCACAGACCTTAAAGAAGATTAGTACAAACATAATATTTAAACTTCATCAGCTAAATATCTTGCTCAACGTATAGACAACCTGTGATCGTTTCCGCCGAGTATGCGACTTCCTCCTTCGACATACCAAACTCGGTTAAAAACTGCTGGGGTTCCTAAATTTTATAATAAAGTCACATAAAGATTTGCACTATTGTCTTGATTTACTGTTGGAAATGAACGTACAAGAAAACATGTAGAGTCATTAAACATTCGACTTGGGCGAGTTGGTTGGATTTTGTAGAAACCTCGTCTGTTGGTGCTGCAAAGTTATTGCACTTTTAGAAACCTGCTTCAACAATTACGTAAAAGCAAACACTTACATTAAGTCAAGCTGATTTGGATAAAGACCAAAAGCTCCCGTGGTAGTAACCTGTCAAGTTTGAAGCTATTAAATTTAACAACACAAAATTATGTATTTTATGTTTAGCATTATACCTTTTGTAACGACAGGAAGATGATAATGAGCACCAGAATTCTCATTTCGAAAGCGTATATTACAAGTTTTTCAGAAATGTTTTAATTTTAGATCCAGACGCACGTGTTATTGCTTCTAAAAGCCTGCATTAAAACATCAAGTATGTGTCTACTACTTCCTACACTTCGTTTGAAAAGAATTTACTGTATTGGTTGTATTGTATCAACTGTGTGAATATCAGAGGTGGGCGTATTGAATTTCACGTTACGTCCAGTGCCGTGAATTGGTCGGATACTATCTGAAATATTAAATGCATTCAATGCTCATTGTGCCCGTTTTGATGCTTGGATTTAAAAACTTATTACTATTACTAATATTTAACGAGCATTCCAATTCATTCCTTCATTTAGTTTCACATTTATAGTTAATACGAAGTGTTTGAAATTAAGAGAACTTTTAATTGCACTGCCTCCTCAGTCAGTTCACCCTATAATTATTTGTCATTTAAGATAATTAAGAATGAAGCTCAAACAAACAACGCTATACGCAGGCAACGGATAAACCCAATTACAGGAAGGAATTTCTGGTGATCACGGTTTCCAATCCGCAATGCGGGAGTTATGCCCACCCCTGGTTTCTGGTTGGCACGTAAGATATTTAAATCCCTGTACCTGAGTCTTCGTTCAGAAGAGATTCTGTCATTGAGTGAGAAGATCGTTCTCGTGCAGGAGCTCAGCTTCAAAACTTATATTATTATTTGTTGTTCTTGCTATAAGTTATGTTTTTGCTATGGGTACAGGTTATAACTTTTACCCTATGCAATGCACACAACCCAGTGGTTATAAGCAGAGGGGCATTTATAACTCCTGTAGAAGCTGTGGTAATATACAACGATGTGGAACTGGTACATCATTTGATTGGGGGTAAGTGTAGTACAATATTTTATGAAAATGATATATTTATATTGCAATTACTAATGTAGACTTTCAAAAAATAACTCTAAGATTTGCCTGAGCCCCCAACTTCCATAGCACGGGTTTGCCACAAGGGTGTTACGAAAAGAGCCTGCTCAATGTCTACTCACTTGGACTCAATGGTGCAAGACAGCACGTTTCTGTTGGCCATTCTTAACAAAGCCCGAACTACGTATGGGTTAAAACAAGAAGATCTGCCAACTGTTTACTTAAATCAGGAAAGATTCCAACCTGTTACTAATGGTGAAGTTAGCAGTGACCCGCCTGGGGATGAATTAGTAAGGATTGTGGGGAAACCCTGGTTTGAGCAGGTTAAGGGGCGGTTGACAAACAGGAAACCACACTTTAATGACACCAAGCCTGCAAATCATCACCTTGTTCGAAGATGGATTCAGTACCTGAAACCATTGTTGATTGGCGGGACAGCTCTTATGGGTGTTGATGACTTGCTAAATTACGCAGAGCAATTATTTGTTGGGGATAATGGGATACTAAAATTTTTGACGACTCTACATGCAGTTTCCCCAGACAAGTCATTTGTGGACTTGTCAAACAGGGTAAGTGAATTTGAAGCACGCAGTAGAAGCCTAACAGCAGACATAGCCCTGGATACGGAACAGTTAAAACTTGTCACAGACCAACTGCAGTTGGACGTCCAAAACCACAAAATGGACCTATCCACTGTGGAAGATAGTCATATCACATCACAGCAGATTTTAGGCGACTTTGCTAGGATAGTCTTTACTCAAATGGTATATTTCGCCTACATGGACGCCGACACAAATTGTCGAAGTGGATATCTTAGGTAACAGAGCTATCTAATATTTATTTCTTCCTATGAAACAAGCAAACGCTACAATCTTTTTTTTTTTCATATTTTTGCAGCCCAATACTTATTCCTCCCGCATTACTTGCAAAAAAGTTGACGGAAGTTGTGAAGAACTTACCCCATGACATGAAGCTCGCTCTAGGCCTGGATGATATTCAGAGATATTACACACGAAAATATGCGTCATGCATGTACGATTCAAATGGTTAGTACGCCGGGTAAAATTCTTTGGAAAGTACAACAGTAACATACGAAAGTAGAATGGGATCATCCAGTAATAAAGTCTTCAAAATTCTAGGAGGCCTTGTAACAATCAACGTTCCAATCGTGCACAAGAATGTTCAGTTAAAACTCTACGAGTACAGAAACATCTTTTTTCAATGGGAACAAAGAACGTGCACTTTGGACTCAGCGTCTCGATACGTTGTGAAGGATTTAAAGTCCAATCATGTGTGGCCAATCGAAGATGTTGATACTGAGAAATGTTTGCCGCACATAATGGGCAAATGCAAGGTAGTTTCGCAATATAAATAAAATGATTACGTACAATAAATATGAATTGAAATCAAAAGGTTTGTTTGCAATTATGGTTGTGATCGTCCTTAATTACATACATTTCTTAAATTTGCACATTTACTTCTAGGTTCCTCCATTTAGTGACAGTAGTGATGCGTACTGTCTCAATCAAATCTTATCATCTAGCACCGTATCGCAGGTAGTCACTTACAACTACAACATTTACAAATTTTTATGTTATTTAAATCGATATTCTCAAAAATTGTAACGGTTAAACTCTACTTCAGGTTAGAGATGCTTGTAAAATGACATGTTTCGACAAAAATTCAACCTTGTTCACCGAAATGCAGCCTAATGTGTTTGTTGCTGTCCACGTCCATGAGAACTCATTAAGAGTGGTTTGTCCAAATCATGATGTGTATAACGTCACTGGAAAGCTAACATATGGCAGTCTTCGAATTATAACACATTGTGCGTGCAGTTTTGAAATTCATCAAAAAACGGTTGCAAGAAGCAGTGGCCCTCCGTGCCAAGGACACGAAACTGTAAACATTGATGTGCTGCTTCCCGGTGAGTACGCATTTATAGCAAAACAACCATCTCTACATGACTAGTTTTAAATGCATGAAATCATGATTGCAGCGCACTGGACAACACTGACGGATCTACTTCCTTTTAACAATGACGGAAAAGAAGACTTAACGAAATTCCAACACATGGATGAAATTTTCAACGAAAGATTCATGGATCCACAGGAAGAAAACAAATCTTTCATCACTACAGACGTCTCAATAATTAGTGTTGCATGGAATCTATTCCATTCTATGATTATTATTTATGTATTGTTTAGAATCAATGTAGCAAGCGCCGGGGCCGTAGCTCAGTTAACCTCATATCAACTTACCGAGGCTGCTGAACATCACTACTGCAAGCTGAATGATGACTTGTATTACCTATTGTATGCCATTATTATATTATGCTCCATGGCATTCGTTCCACCGTTGATTGGAAAGTTCTACTCCTTCATTAGACATCAGTTTTGGCATGCTGTAACGGTAGCCGCAGACCAGAAACTTGCAAATATTTGATATACACTTAAGGATTTATTGCATTATGATAAGGAATACATTCATATGAATGTCAAAACTTCTTGTTCATATTACCCCTAATAAGTTTTTTGCAAAATATTAAGACGAAAATGTGTACCCACACTTTCCAATCTGTAACAACATTTATCATAAAATGAACAGGCTGTGGACATTTAGTAACAAATAGAACGCTTATAATCATTGAAACTGTTGTAAAAGGAAGAAGAACTAATCCGTGTAACCATGAGTTGTAAGTTTCCACTCTTAATAGCTGGAAATCATTAAGTATAATTATCATTATTAATCAGTATAGAAATTATTGTTGTCTTAGAAAGTAGAAATAAACAAAGTCCTTACATTTAGCGAAGAAAAACAACAAAAGTTGACAAGTCCCCAAAAAATTATTTCCCATGTTGAGCCGTGGAAAATAACTACGTACATGAAGCTTAAGAATGCTTGAATTTGAAATTTGAATTTGACTGCCACTGGTTGCTTCTTTGATGACGACAGGATGTACCTTCAAATATATTGCAATAGAAATCTGAGGGTATCCCTTGAAATTTAATTTTTGTATTTTGAAACTTAACAAACTCGGCCATACCTTCGTAAAAATCGGTTTAGGTTTACATCAAAATATTTCCACAAATTCCGGTAGTCAAATATATATCCAACGCAAAGGGGTTCTGAATAGGCTGTTTCGTTTGCTACTATATAGCTGTTGCTTAGTCCAAACATGCATTTTATTGTAGAACTAAAATAGGTTGCTGAAAAAGAAATGATTGGTTTTTGTTTTTCATCTTTCATTTTAAAGGTACAATTCCCAACATAAATGAGATGTTGACGTAAAATTAAATTACCAGCAAAAAATAAACATATCATTTTTTCTAATCCATCAATATCCTTGCCGAAAAAGTTTCGGGTAAGTAAGTAATTGAAGTGTAGAAAATGTTGTCCTACCAACAGGCAGAGCAGAAAAACGTAAAATTTTATCGTCTGCGAGATTAGACTGTTTATTTTTCGGTTGATGCGAACCTAATCAAAGAGGGCTTATTATACGTATGAAATTTTAATTGTCATGAGAATTGTATAGAAAACACACTTTGTCTGTGAACAGAAAGATAGGTCCATATACAAGATTAAATGGCCATAGATAGTACATCATCGCCCTGGAAAATTTGTAGTTGGCATTATAAACTGCCCTTTCATAATAAACACTAATTGCTTTCATGGGGATCCATGCTAAAGCGGTGAGTAGTTGGTTTGGATTAATACAATACTCGAGTAGAAACCACTACGTAAAAGAAAATAAAGATTTTGATTTTCACATTATTTGCGGAATGTTTAAATATTTCACTAACCTGAAAGGTGCGTGTGCCCAATACAAATGTGTAACAAACTACAAGTGCCCACAATAATGATTTGCCCCCCACTTGCCCTGTAAAGTGGAAAGTCAACACGCTTCCGAGAAACAAAAAAAATCCACGGAATCCAAACAAAAACACGACAAATAAAGTTGAAACAAGTAACCTCGCGTTATCGCTAAACTAAAAAAAGTATAGCATGTAAATCATGTTCTATAGGAGAGCAGACAAATTGGTAACGGTTTACATACTGCAACGCGGAAGATCCCATATACAACCAAACAAGCTGGGGTGTAGTATGATGCCTGAAATGCTATATATGCTTCGAAATCTAACTCCGACTTGTCTCGGCGAAAACCAAACAGCGTCTCCATAAGTGATGCACCAGGCTCAAAAATCACGTTGATTCGACATATTTCTAAAAAGAATTTTTTATGCAATTAAATATAACCAGGTAGGATTTTTTCACATTTTTTACCTTTTGATATTTTATGTGCCCTGAAAACAAAAATGCAGAACAGAAAAACTAAAATTAACTTTCCAATGACTGGTGTAGAGAACTTCATGTTTTTGTATGTATTTTTGTTAAAATCTTTAATGCATACAAGAAGAAAAACACACATAAGTGCCCACAAGCATAAATGTATTATGTATTATAATATATGTACTCAGCTAAACTAATAACAGACTTCACCAAGTGAACTGTTATGTAAGACTACTGCTATTGATTAAAAAACCAAGCACGTACGTAAGTGTACAGAGTGACATATTATATGATAAGATAATTAAATGTAGTAAGATAAACAAAATCTTGGTAAAAACTTTAAACCCCTTTATCTAACACATGCTTCTCCAGGCATTCCTTCTTTACGAAGCCACCAATCTGAGTTAGAATGCTGAACTCCAACTGTTCCTCGCTCCGAGCGCTGTCAACAACAGTCACAGTGATGCGATTTTTGCCATACATGCTGGACACATGGTCAAGATAATGTTGACATTCCACCATGTCAACTTTTTCCCAGCTCTAAAACAGAAAATGAGATTACGTTGTATACTAGCATTACAAAAATGCCAACTCAACTGCCCCGTGGTTGTTTAAAAACATTACATTATATTATGAATTTATCGTACCTGGTTCATCTTTACATTTTGTTGTAATTCTTCCAGGGTTAGATAGGCCTCAAAAACGCTGCCATCGGTAGAGTTTCTTAACAAAAACCGTCTCAAAGGCATCTCCTTGGTCACCAAAAGGTTGTAAGTGCAGTTCTTCTTCAGAAATTCTTCGGTTTCCTCCACGCCAGTAAAGATCTGGTGCGGCTGGTTGGTAAATTGATGCATGAAAATGCCTGAAACACAAGTTCACCAAAGAAATACATTGTAAATCACGAAAGAATTACGTTTCTGCAGCTAAAACACTGTTGAAGCAAAATGTTTTTTTTAAATTAATCATTACCTGTCATCTTAACTGAGTCGTAGTTGTCCTCCTTGCCGCTTGTCTCGTCAATGTACATGTCCAAATTCTACATTAAAATAAACAATACGCATGATAAGTCACTTTATGCTGGTAAACCGTTTTTATAATATCACTTAATTTTATAAAAATTGTAGACAGACGTCATAACACGAAAATCTTTGGTTGGTCCTCTGCTTTTTCAGGCGGACAACAATGTATTCACCAAGATTCCTTTATTATTCACATGAAACAAATTACTTTATTATTGTACTTTTCTTACTTATAATTAATCGGTCCTTATATAAATAGAGAAAGTTATATTTATGAAACGAATATTTACCGCATAGTTGGTTCCGGTATCTCAACCACTTGATAAACGTATGTGTGCGAGTTCTTGGGGCAAGCTGAGATATTGCTTCCAGCCACACACAAAAAATAAATAATAAGTTCTGGTTTCATGGTGATGATTCGAAAATAACAAGTTATTCGCAGCAAGGAAAATATAATCCAAAACCTTTCAATGCTAAGAAGAAACTAATGATTGGTGTTCACTTCAAACGAATTTATATTCTAGTTGGCATGAAATTATCAGGCGACATCGTTATTAATTTTTTAAACATTTCCATACAAATTCAAGTATGTATCATTGCATTGCATTTGCCTATAATATTTATGCGACATTTCATCGCTGTGTCAATAACTTTTATTCACACCTTATTTGGTCTCCAGTGTCAATGCACATAAAGTGAACTTTGTATTCAGGATATCCAACATTCATGATTAAAAATGTGTTTGTGTAAAAGTGATAATTGTGTAGCTGGTGTAAACCAGCTTCATGACATAAGATGTTGCTACATGCGTACAAAGTAATGCGTAGTCAGATGAATTCTTCATGTTGGTTGTATGTTTATTTATATCTACGCACCAAATTAGGAGCCACTACAAAATACAACATTCAAAGAGAAGAGAGCCGAACAGATAGAAGGGGAAAAGTACAGAGGATGTGTTAAATATTTTTAAACATCTTCTTGTGCACACATGTATAACATGCATACATTTTTCTTTTAAAGATTAAATGAAGTGTTAGTCTGATGAATCAGTTTTGTAAAAACCCCCAATGCCCCCACCCTTCAAAATAAATCTCAATTCATCGTTGGAATTAAACTTATCCATAACTGTGAATGAAACCATTTGGTTTCTAAATTCCTTCGATAGATAGTAAACCAAATTTTCGCACTGAAGCACCTCAAGATGACTCCACCACTAATTAAAATGAAAAAACCCCCAGTTAAACAGATTATGAAAAACGAATTTTTGTGGTTTCTGATGTTATTATGTACTTGTTCGTTTGAAATCCTTTGCATCAAATCCTCATCAGAATGATATGCGGTGATAATGGAACCGTCAGTTGTATTTCGTAGCACGTAACGATGAAGTGACAGCTTTTTGTCCATTAATATGTTCAATGTGCGCCCATCTTGAATTGCTTGAATTGTTTCTTCCGGTCCTGCGAACACTAGCTCTGGGGTATGTACATATTTATAAAGCCAGGCCCCTTAAAACCAACGGAAGAGGATCTTAACGCTTATGCTCAGAGAAAGTAGGTTTATAAAACATTTATTTTTTTATTTTGTACCTGCAAGTCTCTTTGAATCGAATTCAGCATTACTAGACCTGAAGGGGGATACTTCTAAAAATTTCATGTTTTCCTACATTGAATATTAGGTACGAATTTATATATTATAATCTTTTTAGGAAGGATGAAGATAAATGCTTCATTAAAAATTTCTTACGTCAAAGCAAGTTGTCGTTTGGAATGTCCGTGGTTTACGTTGAATTTGTTGCATGATGTAATCCCCCAGAAGCCTTTTGATAAAAAATGTACATATAGTTAATTTGTTCACTTTTTTAACACGTAGCTAAATTTAAAATAGGTGCTGTAATTTTTCTTACTTTATCTGTGGCTCTTTGCAGTCTACAACTGTAAATTTAAGTACAAATTTTATTCAAGTAATTTTGAAGTACGATTTTATTATAAATATGGTTCAAACCTTGATATGTGTACTCGGTTTTGCTACATGCAAGCGATGTCGCAAAATGCCCCAACAAAACTAAGTACAATAAAGTTATCATTTTATTCTACTTTTACAGTTTTTAAACAAAGTAGATCAGAAGAAAATATACGTTTGTCCTCGTACAGTAGTTTATGCCAAATGATTGTGTATTGGCAAAACAACAAATCTTAAAGCTTTCTGTAGCAAATAAGTCAATGACCCAATGTGGTTTTTGCACGCGCCGTACGCACCCACTAATAAAAAAAGCTAAGCGCGTGTACACATGGTGCAATGACATCAAAACATGCTATCCAGCCGTTGATCTACGCACAGTTGAAGTATTGTCTGAAAGTTTGTTGTAAGCGATTTAATATTATTTTTATACCCAACATGATGGTACGCATCTTCGTTAGGGCTACGAGTTCGGTGGGTGGTAAAATGCGTTTACTAACTACTTTATTGGCAATGCTCATTTTCATTGCACGTTGCGAAGGTAAATCACATATTGGGTATCAACTTTAATTTAACTGACGTGTTGCATTAAACATTGAGTTTTTAATTAAATTCCCCATTTTCTTTTGTTTAAAGGTGGGGAACAGAAAGTTTCATTTCTGAACAAAAGAGACGATTCATTCATAAAAGTCCAAATGCAAGCCATACAAGCATACAAGCAGACGCTCCCTATCAAGAAGGAATTCATGTGCTCTTATCAGGTCAGCTTTTTAAATAACATTTTAATCATACTCAAAGTGTATCATCTTTTTTCTTCAAGAAAACATTTTTATTAAATTGTAGGATATAATCGAATCTCAGTCAACTATTCCCTTTATCTCCGAGGTGGAGGAACGGCGCGTATTTGGTTAGAACTTTACAATGATTTGCAAGTAGTGATTAGCTCTCACCACATTACTTAAATGCAACTAATTTATGTTATAGAACATAAGGTTCAATTTTATGAATCACGTATTTCATTTCATCTGGGTCCAAAGGTATTTTAGATTTCATTTTGAGAAACCAGACTCAAAATTTTTTAAGGGGAGTTGATCAAGTTACAAAACTACTTGAAAGCCAAAATGTTGAGTTTATCCTTATATGGGACGGCGTGTACGTTGTGACTCTACAGTATTACAACGTGTTGTTTGGTAAAATTATTACTATAACAAGTATTTTTATTCATGCTTACACTGGAAGTAATATATACTGGGATTGTATGTCCACAAAAAATAGGGGGATTAAAGACTGTGCATATTGGTTTCGGAGCACATATCGCAAGCAACTTCTACAAAATTGAAAATGAGGTAGTACGTAAAGTTTTATTGGCTTTTGCCAGTCATGGCATTGCAGAAGTCGTTGTTATGAACTGTTTCCAGTTCATTATAATTTGACGCTGTCTATCGTCCGGTCGGCCGTACGTAGATATGGCTGGGCTGGAAAAAAATTTAAAGCGATTTTTCCAATTATTTTACCAGTGAATCGCACGTACTTGAATGTCATAAATTTTGTTGGCTATTTTGTTAATTTTGTTTGGCTGAACGGTTGATTGTAGTTAACTTACTTTAAATATCGATCTTGGTTAGATTACAAATGCAAGTACTATATGTATGTTATCCGATAGCATATTCGGCCTGGTAACAAGTATTTTGAAATTAAAATCAGTAATTTCTTGTTTACCCATTATACTTATTTTGTCGTTACTTATATGTAGTCAAATCAAACTGATATCAAAGAATAACAAAAAGCTGAAGACAGTTCATGACAACTTCTGTACTTTTTTTTATTGTGTTACATATGAATTTTAACGTTTATTTGTTAGAGTCTGCTGTACTATGATCTGGTGACCTGTCTTCCATTTACCGAATGGCTGAAATGTACCAAAGAATATGACATAAAAGATATCTACATGGTAGATAAGGACTTCCGAATGGATTTACGAAATGAAGTTAAAGGAATTACTGGTAAGCATACAAGTGCATTGTCAACTGAGTCTTGCAGATAATGACTCATTTGAATGGTTTGTTTTTTCCCAGCAATCTCTTCAGATGTCTTGAATAGAATGGACTTTTTTAACGACAGTTCTCGAGCAAACTTACCCACTCGAAATAACACGTATCCATAAGAAATGTAGCATCCGTCGCCAGTAAAGTTGTAGGCGTAAGCCTTATTATGTCCCTATGTATATAATGTAATCATTTTTGTAAATGCCTCAAAAGCACAAATATGTAATTTTAGTGATGAACTTCTCTACATGTTTTTGTTCTGAAACTTACTTGTGGTTCAGTCAGTCATTGTTTAGACTTCTAGCACAACTTATCCCTGGGTGGAACATTTATATTGTCTACGGTGCGTGTTTCCAATAAATGTAAAACTTCTTTACACTAAAGTATCTGAGTCGGAGTTTTTTGTTCGTGTTTTTGTTAATGTTGCTGGAAAACATAAACCGTTTTCGCATTATATATATATGCCTGTCAACGTATTTTTAAATTTAGAAATTTCTTCGTCTTATCGTCGCATAGTTTAAGAAACTTCAGTCAGTTCAGCGAAAAAAAATCATCTTTTTTCACTTTTAAGAAGAAGTGTCGTCTTGCTCTACCTCGCAGCATAATGTTTAGGTTTTGCCTAAGAGTCACTTTGTGTGTGCTTGCCGTGTATGTTGTCTGCAATGCTGATGTCATCAATTTTAATGATCCCGAGCTTGTGGGTATGCGTGACCATATTTTGAAGGCTTATCGGCTTGGGCCAAAGCCTGTCTTGCAATGTGAAGAAAAGGTAAGATATCATGGTTTTTGTTCATTTTTTATCATCGGATTTTTAGAATAAACACTAAAAAATATTATAACGTGAACCATGTAGTAAATTCACTGATTGTTTTATTTAATCAAAAAGGATCACAAAGCTGCAATGAGGATCTACACCCGAGTTTTGCCTGTCAGCGAAATAACGGAAATGATGCGTAAGTTTTTTCTGTTACATAAATGTCTCACATCACCCACATCACAAAGATTCATGACAACTTTCTTTTCAGAGATTTGTTGCCCTGCATTTTATATCTTACCAAACTTCAAATATTAATTGATGCTGTAAAACTATTTCATAGAAACGCTGGAACGATCCGTCGTCGGTGGCGAAAACAACTATTTTGTTGGCGTTTCTGAAACTATCAGCGCCATGGCGTCCACTAAAATCCAGTTTTTGCTGTATTTTGAAGGGTTGTACATCAGCTCAGCCACATATCGGTTCGCCATCTCCACTATGAGTGTTGAACTACGTGGCGTGGTAACTAAGCTACACATTTTACTTTTTTTTAACAGGAGTCCACTCACTGGTCGCACTATTACGATGCACGATATTTGGACACCAGGCAGCCAGAGAGCGTTGAACTACACAGACTCGCAGGCAAGCGCTGCATACCTACACATGTTTGTCAAAAATTGTATTTACACTTACCATATGTTTTTTCCATGCATTAAGTAGACAGGCTTGGTTATGGAACTGGTCAACTGCTTTCCTTTTCCAAAGTGGGTCCACAAGTTCTACCGTCGTAAGTAAATCTTAGATGATTTTTTTTTATTAAAAACTGTTATTATATGTTCACGATATTATTAATTTTAATTGTGTGTAAAACCTGCTTAAATTTCACCTGTAAACATTTACCTGTCATCAAATTGAAAAATAGCTGAACTAAATGTGATTGTTCTTACATTGTAGAGTCCGTCCCCCGGATAACCAGGCTGCAATTTGAAGAAGGCAACAAAGGCAGGAAGCTTTTTGTTAAAATGACCGATGGGATTGCAGGTGTTTAAATTATTTGAAAAAAACAATATAAATGATTTTTTATGATTGGGTATTTTAAAAATACGTACCCCTCTATTGTGTGTTGTTGTGTGTGTTATTGTAATATTGTGGTTGATTGGTTGATTAAACTATACTATTGATTGATTATGGCATGTTTGTTTTCAAATATAAATTAATGAAGTTATTGGGATATTATTTTTCAGGACGCTTTACAGAAGAATACATCTTTGGAGACAACGCCTGGTTAGCTGATGACAACAGCCGTGTTCGTCAGTCGTTGTTGCTGCGGGGATTTATGAATGAATCAACAAGTGCAAACGCAACAAATACAACAATCCCAGGAAGTCCAGCTGGACTAACCGTGGATGCGACTAACACAACTCATGTGTTTGGTGTCGGTCAAGACACTACATGTGACACAGGTTTAGCTCATAATGACTTGCATGAGTAAGAAGTTTATGTGCAACACTATTAAAGACTCCTAATGTAGAAAATGCTTGTATTTGTGTTTTAAGGGGACTGTTAGATCTTTGGCTTGCTGGAGTCTTCCTTTTTGTTTATTGTCTTCTTGTTTCTAAGCAACTGTTTCTTGAATTTCTTTTATTCAAATGCATGTAAATCATATTATGAATTCATGAAAATGAATACTTTGTTGTTTATACTTTTTTCTACACTACTGCTGATCATGTCTTTATGTTCCTTCATTATTATTATTGATTTAGCGGTGGAGATGCACCACTGGCGCCTACACAATCTGCTAAACTCGCCGGTCGCAACAGCTGGATGCTTTTCTTTACTCTCCGATGATTCCAATTTGGTTTGGGACCTCATTTGTTTCACGTTTTCAGTGTAAGTATTGTTTTAATGCATCGGACGCAAATAAAATATGTATCCAATATATGTGTTTATTTCAGTTGTACATATTTTTTGCAGGTTGATACACCACATCTAGTGAACAAGTTCGGAATTTATTCCCTGGTTTAAGTATAATTTATTTTCATTTGCTTTTAATAATGTTAGTACCCTTATCATTAGCTTAAATGGTCTGGAAGGGAATTGTTCTCCGTTTTTATTTTAATTATTCAAATTCGTGATATTGTGCATTTACTTTTAATGACATTTCAGTTTTATTGAATGGATTAATTTAATTGTAATTGTGTGGTATGGTATTATGCAAATTGGTGAAATTGTACATTGACTATTAATGACATGGCAGTCTAATTGGATTAATTTATTTAACATATTTGAAATAATTAATATGTAGACATTATTATTGATTCATGACTTCATGGTACTCACTAATAATAAATTAAAATACAATATATTATAAACCAAATTTTTTACTCCATTTGCGATTTTGGTTATGATTTATTTATTAAGAGTACGATTGCATTTTTACCCGAGACATTATTTGGGTCGGAGTCTATGCCGGTGACTTGTCAGTTTGACCAATACAGCCCCCTGATCCCCAAGCAAACATCTTTCGAACTCGACAAGTGATAATTGGGAAGTCTCATCTAGTCATACGATATATATTTAGAATATCGTTCCCTAAATGGGAGTAGAATGTACATATCAGTAGCACAAAATCATAGAGAAAAATCTGTATCATTGGTTCTCGCCTCCAACGGCGGCATCTTCCAGGATCCTCACACCATCATTCTAGCAACCTTTATTTTTGGAATATTAAAAGTTGGGAATAATGGATATTTGAGCAATCTGTTTGACATATTGACTTTGCCCGGCTACATAGTACGCTATTTTTTAAAACTCAGTAGCGGATACCGAATGAACTGATATTCAGAGATGGGAAAAACATTTTTTCTGATCCCAATTAAAAATTACTTCTTAATTATTCCGTTTCAATTACGAATTACATTTTGTAATTTCAATAACATAATTGTAATTGTTCCCATCTCTGCTGATATTTTGGTTAAAAGAATCGAAAAATCGGTAAAAAGTTAAGTTAGAAAACCACCCGATTTTCCGTGCTCAAAACTCAAATCTGTCATTTTCAAATATCCTTTTATTCCATACTTTTAAGATAAAAAAAAGGTTGCTAGAATGATATTTCAGTTAGCATGAATACAATCCGCTAGCTAACTTTTTCATAGTTTCAATATAAATATACCACATACTCGTTGTTGACTGTGGTGACGTTAGCTGTTAGCTGGGGTGACGTTAGCTGGGGTGACGTTAGCTGGGAGCCGTTAGCTGTTAGCTGGGGTGACGTTAGCTGGGGTGACGTTAGCTGTTAGCTGAAAGTTGTTAGCTGGGGTGACGTTAGCTGGGGTGACGTTAGCTGTTAGCTGGGGTGACGTTAGTTAGAAAGTGTTAGCTGTTAGCTGGGGTGACGTTAGCTGTTAGCTGGGGTGATTCCGCCAGCTGGCAATTGGATGGCTGCAAAGATATAAAGCGTTCCCTTACAACTTGTTTCTATGTATTTGCGGAATACCCCCTAGGCTTAATGGTAAGGTCTGCAATTGCATTATTAATTTCAAAATGTCTTACATGTCAGGTGGTGTCTTGAAGTCCATAGTTATGTTTACGGAATCTTATGTTACTGTAGTGTCGTATGAGTCTTCCGTGTGGGGTAATATGCAGTAATAATAATATCTTCTTCTGTACAAGTCTCAGTATTTTGGGG
>JAHZNC010007108.1:0-12013 GCA_027744095.1 Zhuqinia jingwanae | reverse complement strand
ATCATGCGTACTTGATGGTGGATGCATTTTTAGAAAAATGTTTGCCTCAGAGCGCCACTAAAACACCAGTAGTTGTTGCACCAAAAATCTAGGAAAAACATGATAACAAGAGCATCTCATTTAGTATGTAAGCACGTGCTCCTTTTCAGTTAGAGATCAAGTCTACCATTCATTTCATGTCATAGATACATTTTTTTTAGAATGATATTGCTGCTACTATCAGCGCAATTTGCTTGTTGAACTGTTTTTGTTCCTGGTTTGTTTGCCCCAAATTAAATTAAACTAGTTCGTTATACTTGTTCCCCTTTATCCAGCAACATTATTACAAAATCTAAAAAAATGAATAAAAATTCATATAGGTAATTAAGTTCGTTATTTTAAATTTATGCATAAAAAGAAAAGTTACTTTTAATGTAGATATTCTTTTTTGTAATTGGGATGATGATGATGATGCTTTGCTGTCACAATGTCATTGTCACGGCCAACACACACAACAGCAGGAATTTTCAAGAATGTGGGATAATGAATATAAAAAATCCAATTTTATGCAAATCTGTATATTTTTTCTCCGTATCACCAGCAGTCAACATGATTTTATGGTGAAAACCGGGCCTATTAAGATAACTTGGAATAGACTGTAGACAGACAGCTACGCTGAAAAAAAAATCAATCTTTGTATAGAATTTTGGTCAGGCATAGTCTTTTTGCGAGAACATAGCAAACATCACACAACAACCAACGCAACTCAACACAAAATTATAAGCTTATTATTACACACTCGCACATATTATTCATACACTCATCATATCAAGAGCAAGTTGAAATGACAAACGTTGTTGTTGAAAATATCATCCTAATGAAAAGTTAGTCGACAGACTTGAATCTTGAATTGCTTGTTTTGCGCAATGAGTGAGGTAAAAGGCTAAAACGTTGCGGTAGGTTGAAAATGAAAATATATATTATTACACTTAGCAAACGTCAATGGTAGGTAAATATATAATTTCTTTATTCCATCAAAATTGCAGGTTACATATCTACAACTGCTACTTGTTGAATGTTGCAGGCTACACTTTTAGTCATCAATCAGCAGAGCAAACGACACACCACCAAAAAAACCACCCAATTCATTTAACTTTATAGACCCTGTTCTTCATCAACCGAAGCTCACGTCGTGGGTGCTCCAATTAAAATTATTTGGGTACAAATATTTAAAAAAAGCAAGAAACCACACCAATCTTTTCAGCAGAAGCAGTAGTAGATAAAAAAATTTGTTTAAAAAAAATGCCAATTTCATTTAGCAGTCTTTCTATTTGCATATTTTAGACGGTTGGTTGTGTACGTGTGTTTGTCCACCTGTCCAAACTAATGAAGATTTCCTAATAAATTTTATTGGTAAAAATCATTCATTAATTTACTTTTAAACTTTAAAAAAATATGTTACATGTTTTATATTAAATAATATATATTGCAAAATTTTGCATACAAATAAATTAGCCCATATAGTCCACAACAGCAGCAAAACTGAATGGACTTTGAATTGTAAATAAATTAGATCAATAAGAAAAAAATGGTAATTTTAAAAAATAAAATAAAAACACGTGTATAGTGCCCAGCGGGATATCCCAATTGGTATGATATCAATCGATCAATCTATTTTAGTCGATAAAAATCACTTGAAACTACATCAGTAATGTCCAAATTAGTAATAAAAAATATATGAAATGCATACAATTTCGTTATCACATTTCTCATTAATGGGCACCAACACCCAAAATAGGGAATTGAATGAAGTGAATGGTCATATATTATTATTCTCCATCAAATTCATCTCCATCGAAGAGAAAAAAACTTCTAAAAAATCAACTTTACCTTTATGTCTTCACTTCTATTACCCTTTTGCAATAAAGTGCCTACAACTGCAACCACATGATTGAAGTGAATCGATCAAAATCACTCTTTTTTCTAACGCTGACATCCATATCGCACCCATAACAAACTTTTCAGCACCACCATCATTCTTTCCCATCATCATCCTGTCATTATTTTTCAGCCCTTTTTTGAATGCTGATTGAAATGTGCAAACTGATCACTCATATCCAAATTACAACGCGTCGTTGAAAAATGGAAAGGCTCCTTTCTTCTTCTTCTCCGTTTTTATCAGATTATTATATATATTAGCGTTGGATCTCCTGCTGTTGACTTTTTTGTCTTGCGTTTTATGGTCCATTACAAAACAGGCATTGTTAAAGAGCTGGCTGAAAAAGAATCCTAGTCCTAATAAGAACATATATATTCAGTCAGAAAGTATCTTGAGGTGGGCGATGAGGACGAAATGACACGATATGACTATATGACTGCCAGTTGCCTAGCAATTTGTTACAACAACGACTGAGAGAGAGTGGTAGCTTCTTCTAAAGATCCCGTCAATTTGATTGACAATGGTTATAATTGAAACATGCATACCTAATCTATACATAAATATATATATTATAACCATATGTATGTACATATAATTTGATACTGATACCTGACAAAAGCCTCACTTTCTTCATTTGTCTGACAACTACTTGGTATTTTGTCTTAGGTTGACGATTTGACCCCTATATACCACTCCCCTGCTTCTATACACTCTCGTCTTCATTTTTTATGATCACTAAAATTGATCGTTAGGTTCTTCGTAAAAGTTATATAATTTCTTGGTAAATACATACGTGTAGCCTACATATATCATCAAATCATTCAACGTTTTGCATGCTAATGAAATTGCAAAATAACGATTTAATTTTCCTAATGAAGCGCGCTACACCATAATAATAATAAAATGGTTGGTGAATGGAAGAATCTGTAGTAGTAGTATGATTGATTGTTACAGATATAGTGCGAGAATTTACCTTCTTTTTTTGGCGAATAAACGGCCATTAAAAACAATTTTTTCAGACTTTGATTGCAATGCAATCATATATCGCATTATATTATGGCTCTACTCCTACTCCTCCTTTTGTTGGTGCTGTTATCATTGTAACTCTGATTTTGTTGATAACGACCAGAGATAATGACGATAAATTTTTGGTGTTGGATTACAATGTGGGCTAAAATTACGTGAAAATGTTGTAAAATATGCATGTGTTGTGATTTGTGAATATTCATGAAAGGCTTTGTGTTGTTGTTGTTGTCACATTTTTTCGAATGTGCATGATCTGATCAATTTTTAGGTAATAATAATAAGTTTGCATGTATGCTTGTCGTTGTAAACTATATTGATCCAATTTGAATGTTTATGTATATGTTCACATGTACATGCATGTATGCGTGTTGATCTTGTTCTTATTGTTGATATCATTGAATTGATCGGTGAAGCTGCTGTTTTGTTTGCTAGTTGATCTTGTCTTGAATTAAAATTTAGAAGGTAAAATAAAAGAATATCAAGAGAGGTGTAAAAGAAGCAGTCTGTAATTATCGGGATGTCTTATTGCACTGTAAATTACACTGGAAACTGTAATGCAATCAAATTAAAGAAGGAGATCAATCACCTTGCTTGTTTGTTGTAGATCATTTTACAATTTACATGCATTTACGTGTTGTGTTTACTTGTTGAATTTTTTTATTATGTTTTTTTTTCTTCATCTTTGTACTGTTCCCCCTCTCCCTCCAATCAACTTTTGATCTGAATCTAAATCTGCGAAGGTGACGAGAGAAACGATTTAATTAATACCTTGCACAATTGATAAGAAAATGGCAATGGTCATAAAAAAATACAATTTGCTATGCAAATTATTGTTGTCTGAGATTCAGCCATGCTATATTATATAATGCATTTTGAAAGTAAAAAATGTAAATGAATTGGTGTGTTTTTTTTAAAACAAAATCAGAAAATTGTATTAAAAGTTTTATTGATGGGTTGGTCTGGACGGGTTACGAACTTGATATTATTATTCAATATGACTGATAAAAATCACACTTTTATTTTAAATGATACTTTATGAGATTTGTGCGGGACTTGACTGGCCATAGGGTGTAGCATATACTCAATTTAATTGCAATCGCCAAACATTCGGCATGCAGAGCAAATATATAACCAGTAAATAGGTAAATTGTGAAATCAAATACCTAATAGTTAGGAAAGATACATTTTGTAGTCGCAGTCACATATATGTGTGATATTGTAGGTTAAAAGTGGTTGCACTATTTTGGAAGCTTTTTAATTTTTTAAATTGACTTTTGTCTTTGTTGAATTTTTTATTGCATGCATACAAGTTAGTTATTGCGTCGGACATCGAATTGAAATTTGAAATGCGCAGGGAAGTGATTTTGTTGAGACCAATTTCTTTTACACAACTTTTTGAAAGATCATCAAACCATCAATCTTTGTATTAGCTCATTGTTTGCATTTTTATACAATCAGTAGCTTAGGAAAAGTAAGGCTATTAGCAATAAATTATAGAGGAAACACGGTTATCATATAATATACGCTTTACTTTTTTTACGCAAGTAAACAAATCATAAATATAGTCAATGTGCGCCATATTTTGCTGTCTGCAGAATGACGTGCCATATTTGTGCAAATAAAGTAGCCGACAGCAATTGTGCGTCGGACTTTGATTTAGGAGCACGATAAAATTGGAGAAAATAGTTTGAGTTTGAATCATAAGTTGCACAACGTTTTCATTATTTGCTACGTTTATTGAAGTGTTTTGAAAATCAATAATTTGGTGAGCATTGACAGAGCAGCAATGATGATGGCCATCGTCCAGTTAGTCAAAGTCACAGCAGTACAGACAGAGCAACTTTTCAATTCTATTAGGCCCTTTGTCACCGCACCTTTCACACAATCATCATTATTGTCGTATGTACATTTTTTGTGCCTATTTAAAAAAAACGAACGGCATTACTTTGACCAGTGATGATGAAATGATCGTGTAAAAAGCCAATTAAGAAGCAAAGTTTCACAACTTGCCATTTCCAGGTAATATAAGTGCGTGTAGAAGTTTAAAAGTGTTAATTTGTTGTGTGTGTCGTTGAAATTTATAGTTGAATAGAATAATGTGAGCAATGAAAAACTCCATCTTTGGTTTTATCTGGGTTCGTCTCCGTCTCGCCCTCATTTCCGTTCCATACAAAAGACTAATTAGTACTGTCGCCATTAATTTTCCAATTTCTACGAAGAAGCGAGTAACCTGCAATTATCACATCATTGTCTCACCTGGGATCATTGGCAGACAGACACAATTAGGCACGGCAATACTAGTATATCTGTATGAAAACAACAACTACATATTATATATCTGGATCACATTTTTCACACACAAAATGCTTATGCATAACTGCTCAAATTCATTGCATCATCATTAATAATTGCAGGACTTGAATCTTCCAAATATATCATAATACCTGCGTAGTGGCAGTAGCCCCGCAGAGCAAAATCAATAATTATATGACCAACAACATGGTGTCATCAGATAATTAGCTGAGGCGGTAGTGATTGCTGTGACCTTGGCATGTTGTAGTGTTAGTGTAGCGCATAACTACAACTACTGCATACTGCTATGATCAAGACAAAGATGTGCAAAGGTTTAATTGGTATGGAAAGTAATTCACACCTTCGGAAATAACATAAATGCTTTGACAAATCAAGCATTGATCGAGTAGTCAAATAA
This sequence comes from Zhuqinia jingwanae, assembly GCA_027744095.1. Taxonomy (NCBI): domain Eukaryota; kingdom Metazoa; phylum Arthropoda; class Collembola; order Entomobryomorpha; family Paronellidae; genus Zhuqinia; species Zhuqinia jingwanae. The sequence goes on along the minus strand of JAHZNC010007108.1, from coordinate 6,359 downwards.
GTTACTATAGGTCATTTAGAAACAACTTTACTTACAAAATGACCAAAAGCCTTCAGAAGCTTCCGAGTAAAGTAGTTGAGACAAACGGTGAATATTACAATCAGATAATCCACAACAAAATGTCGATGACAAGGATAGATTACATTACGAGTTAATTGTATAAGGGAATGCATGTATAATGATGACAGTTGGAATAGTAGCTGTATTCAAGTTACGCAACAACATATATGCAACAATAAATGATTAAACAACTAATTGCCTAAACTGTGTAACTGAACCACTTTTTCAAGTGCTATCAAGGTCGTCGGATAGTAAATTTTTACATGCATAACGTTTAACGTTGTGTCCTCTGCCGTGTACTTCTCTATTACAAAACATGGTTGAGTATAGGTATCTACAAACCCGTTGACAACCTCAACAAACTGCTCTTCTTATTTTACAATAATTTTTAAACCAATCGATTAAAAGATTTGTGTGAACACACCACTACTACTCTTCCAATTTTACACGTGACCCTTATATTCAAACTCAACAGCAGAAGAATAAATGAAAGAATGATGCACAAAACAATGATTAATTTGATGATAATAATGCACTGAAAAAAAAATTTAAATGGTATTTTTTTTCGTAATTTATTATGCTCATGGTGCCATACTGGTACTTTTAATGGCCTGCATGCATCGGCCCATTTAATTACCATTTTTTGTAGCTCTGAAATTGATAATAAAAAGATGTGAAGTGGTTGACCGGTGAATTGCTTGGCCACACAACGAAAACATCAACTGTCAATTTGCAGTTTTGTTATCTTGCTTAGGAATCGGTTTACAACGCAATAGTTCTTAGCTTTATTTATTTATTTACCTGTGTGGCATTTCTAGCCTGCTCTTGTTGCATTACTATTGCGATAAAAAGAACTAATGCATTAGTTCTTTTTATCACAAAAGTTAATCCTTTTTTCAAATGACACTTAAATAGGTATGTATACAAATAAGATAAGCAATCACAAAAAAAGATCATTAAGAATATTTGGGATCAAGTTCAATTTTTTAGCGACCTTCATGGTTTGTTTGAAATGAAAAAGATGTGTGAAGCAAAACAGCTTAATTCTGTAATTGGAGTTTGTTGACAGATTAAATGAAGATAAATTATATTTGTTTTTGTGAACAGAAAAACCGTTTTATTCGAATTTTAAGGCTAGTTATAACTTTGACATAATAAATTAAAAATTCTTTGGTAACTAACTGTATCTAAAATTATTAAATTATTGATACGTGATAAACATGAAATTTAATTTTTAATCATTACATTACATTTTTCTTTGATTAGTCGTTGAAAAGCATAATTTCATTGCTGAGGATTGAGAGGAGGAATTGGATACGGTAGTCAGTAGTCATAACTGCATATAGCCTGTTTCATCCTAATGTTTCTTTTCTTTCAGTGACTCATTCTAAAAAAACAGCTGCTTGAAAAATATTCAAAATTGCATATATTTCCAATATGCTTCAATTTTCACATTTTCTTCCCGGATCTTATTTGTTGAACAAGTAATTTTATTCAGCATATAAGATACTGGAAGAAAATTTACATTGTGTCATACAGTAATTTTTCTGTATAATATCGGAACTATTGGAAAAATATAAAATCTTGGCAAAGCAATTCTTTTTTTTAAAGGCAGGGAGTGTGAGTTTTTTTTGCAAGTAAATTTGTGCATACCTGACGTGTTTTTGGTGTGCATATTTTTCAGCATCTTTATATAACGGAATGACTAATTTATTCTTTGAGCTACACTTTTCTGCAAAACGTCCATTATTTTACGTCTCATTGTGGTGGTTTCATTAATTTCTCTGAGCTGTCATTAGTCCATTTAATCAATAACAAGTGAGTAGTCAGGAATGACTATGAATTCACCATAATTTACGAGGGCGGCGTAACGCCAACTTACCACACGGTGTAAGTCAAGGTGAATGTTCAGATACGAAAAACAACTTTGTATTTTATTATACTTTACCTACACAAAAGTTACGCAATGCAACAAACTTGCTAATTGCGTTTATCATTAATATACCATTATGCGTAGCTTTTTTTACATTGTTGACTCAAAAGGATGAAAATAAAAACAAAGGGTATTATTAAAATAGGAGATGACATAATCAAAACTATTAAAAAAATACAACTGAGAATGATCTTGAGAGAACTGCTGCTCTCATCTACATTTCACTTTGGCTAATATCTGGGACACTGCTGTAACATTTGTCAAAAAAAGGCCAACTGAATTACAGTCGACAAATGAATTTATATTTTTAAATTCTGAACTTTGGAAACATGCCGTAGTACACAAAAATAGCGGAATAGACAGACACACAAACTCGACAACATATTAAGTGAAAAGTAGAATACTATTTCATTGTATCATGATGATCTGATCATCGTAGCGATCTACAATGAATTCTATTCCCAGTTAATGAGGGGATCCAAATAAAAAGTTCATAATAATAATGCAGTTTGCATTGCAGTGACATGGTATAAGCTTTCTAGTAATTTTGTGTAATAATAACGGTAGCAATAAAATGCAACTACCAGAGCAATCAACGGGTTAACTAAGTTTAAAGTTGAGGTGCAGGTGCATCACAATTTGGCATAAAATATAAAGTGACCGTGTTTTTTTTCAAGTTCAGTGATTCATTCATATTATAACATGTAGCCTCTCACACTAACTGTGATATATATTATGTATCCAACTGTTGTGTATGCACAATTATTTTCAAAGATCCCAATGAAATTTAATGGACGTGTGTGCGTACGCACATTATTATAAATGCAAAACTATCATTTATGACTTATAGTCTTATAAAATTACCTGAATATTGAATATTTATGCATTACACATTGGGAACCATTTAAACTGTACCTATAACAAAAAATGACAATAACTGTTTTTTATTTCATTCAGTCTTCATAGTCGAGCTAATTTTTATTATTATTATTGTCAATGCACAAAACAAAGCAAATCAGATCAAGCGCGCACCCATCCATTCATTCCCCTCTACAATTACCAATTGTCTTGTACGATTTTGGGCGACATGTCATTTTGAATAAATTAATTATCGATTTTTATAATAATCATAGCTCTGCATACATCCATCTTTAATAGCTCCCCTCCTCGTTCTTGTCTTCTCTCTTCTCGGTGGTTTTGGTTTTGACTTTTGAAAATTATATATGTGTATATAACAATTGCCATGGTTGTCATTAAATTAAGTAATTCTTAGCAGTGTCATTGTTACTGATTACTGATATACCTTCAAACAGTCATGCCCACTAAACTCCGCACACACACACACAACAACCTACAATTCATTTTTTTTCTTCTTGTCTACCACCACCATATAATTTTATAGACATCATTTTTTTGTGGTTGTGTGGCTACTGCTGCTGTTGTTGCTCAGAGAGGATCAGTAAATGCTTTCTGACGTACATGTGTACAAGAGGAAATTTAATTGGTGTTATTCCCAACTGTAATTGACATTCTTTGTGTAAAAATGTATGATGAGCGTACGCACTTAGGTACATGAACTTGACTTAAATGATTTAAAAACATAATCTGACTGACACATTCCATCTATATAGGGATATGTACATATTATGTACATGCATACCTAATAATGTGGTGGTGTTAGTAGCTGCACTTGTCCTATGACATGCTCCAATTTTTTTTTGGACCTGCCCATCTTGAGTTAAGTTAAAAAATGGTACAAATGTAATTTTGCACCCAGTGCATACAAAAACAAGTATACATATATTAAAGAAAAATATATAGAATAAAAAGAGCAAAAAAAACAAACAAAAAAAAGAGTTATGAACAAATGCAGTACAGGCAGATTGCCGACTCCTTTCATTTTTTCCTCTTAAAAAAAGATGCACTACTGACACCAAAGTGCGTAAACTGTTAGCTACTTAGCTCTTCTTGTCTTTTTATTGCCGTCCATTATTATTATGATCATCATCATATTTTTTATTGATAGCTGCCCACATGCTTTTATTTCTATTATTTTTGTTGTTTTATGTAAATTTGGGAATTTTTTGAGCTTTTTGTGGGATTTATGTGGTCAAGTTGATTCGTCTACAGATATTCCTTTGACTTTACATTAAATTTCTTCAATAGATATTTAATTAAGCCATGGTCTCTCTTCCCTTCTGTTTTGAATATGCAAGCACTTTAGGATTTACGCTGAATTTAAAGAATTCATTGACTCAATGAGTGTATAGTTTTATGATGGCGTCGTTACATAATCCCACATCACTGTCAATGTTAATCCTTCATTCATAAAAAAAACTTATAAGGATATCACTTTTATTTTCAATGTTGGTATATATCCAAAGGAAAATGTTTTAATCCAACTGTCTCACTGTCTGTCATTCACTACACCACCCTCGTTCTATCATTGTGCCCCGTTATTCTACATCTCCTATTTGCCTTTTTTATTACATTTGTTCCTTTTTGACTTTGAGTGAACTCAATAAAAAAAAATTGTTAATAATGCTGCTGAGGTGGTCGTATAGAAATAAATGAGATAGACAAAAGCAATTATATGAAGGATAGTCCTGTAACTCGGTGAAAAAAAAATTAATTGCGAATCAAAACTGAAAATATCAATATCAAATCCAATGGTAGCATTTAATATTTTATTATCCCTTAAGGCACCCGTACTCTTATGAAATAGATTGGGTTAGTTTTTGCATCCCATGTACAACTATAAGCTTTAACCACCACGTCCATTCAACATTGATGTGATGACCCACCCACCCATTTTGTTTTATGCCAGCTTTTTGTATTCAAGTCACTCTCTAGACATATTTCATTTTTTCGTTTAAGACGTAATAAGACGCGTAGATGACATGTGATGTGAGTTAAGATGACTTCCCATCATCATCTTAATATCTATATGAACCCATTTTAATAATTTGTAATATACATATATATGGTATGATATATATTTTTTGTGGTCTTTGTATTTTTTTTTTGGATTAAACTTGCATGATGAACCTGATGAACCATATTATTAGATTTGTCAAGAGAACAACTAAAGACAGGACTGATACATAATATATACCTAGGTACATGTTACATGTTATATTGTACACATGTCGACCAATAACAAAAGAATCAAAGATGCAATTACAATAAAAGCTAATTTAATCTCTGTTGCACAAAACTTATCATGTTATAAATACAAATTGGCATCGACAACCAAAATCATAGCAAGCTGGCATGCCATGCGATGAATAATAATAATGATCTTAACAATTCTTTTCTAAATTATGTAAAAATCAATAGCTATAAAACATGAACTATGAACTGGATTCTTGAGAGTTTGTTTTGTGCTCCTGTCATCTCGATTATATTTATCATGCATATCATATTATTATTGTTATTATCCATCACTGACAATCATGTCAACAAACAAGATAAATATACTTGGAACAAACCAGCCATTCACACGACAAGTTGGATATATGCACCTATTATAATCACTGCATTATTAAAATTATTGCTTAATTGTCTATTAAATGGAGATACAATGCATACGCACTTCATACATACATGTGTACATATGTACGTATTATTTACGCACCTGTATACATAAATACATGTGCTTAATAGGTACCTATTCATCTATATTTTAAAACTGTTTTTTTTCTTCAATTTACACTTGTTTTTCTGTTTTATCAACTCATTATTATGCAATGCAGTATGTACACTCTACTGCACTGCCTAGACAGATGTCATATTTCTGGTGAGTAATTGGTATCACTTTTGACGCGTCAAAAATTTATATGGATCGCGTGACGCAAAAGCAAATCGCAAGAACATGTCGAGACGTTTACATTTTCACACGCGACAGACTTAACAAATTTTGTCTTGAAGGAGAGAAAAATTCAAGACGCTCTAATTAAAATGATGCACGTTCTTATATGGAAATTTTGTATTATGGAAGTTGCGCAGTCGTCACTCGTCATTCGTCATTTTGTATTCATTTCATTATCTTTGGAATGCAGCTTTCTTTCAAAGCTATTCCGTTCTTCTATTGTGTCGAACAAAGAACCCTGCTCCAATACATGCAAAACATGCTGTGCATGTATGCAAATTTTTGTCCAATTAGAATTATCTGGAATACGCAATAAAATTAATAATACCAACAATAAAAACCACTTGCCCCCGAATTTGTGCATACCTACATTTGTATATACATATCTACATACACCGTGCCGCATTTTTATAATACAAATATATAATAAGTTCGTAGTATTCTGACATATGCTAAGTCCTTCAGACGCATGCTAAGTCCCATGTTAAAAAAATC
>JAHZNC010007107.1:0-12662 GCA_027744095.1 Zhuqinia jingwanae | reverse complement strand
GAGGGTCTCCTCGGGGAAGAGGTCAAGGTAAGAGATACATTCTGAATATCGAGTAAAAGCTAATGATTATGGAATGGTATGCATGTATACAACAACAACAAAATTCCATATTGGATCTTGAAACGATCTTAAAGCTTGCATAATTATACATATACTCTGTTAGACAGTTCATGGGATTTTTAGGGAGGTGTGTACATAATAGTAGTAGGACAGAGACAGAGTATTTTAACCTCTGTGGTTGAAATTTACATTATTTCATATAGGTGATAGGTATACAGTTTTTAAGACACACAAAGGGCATATACCGCTATCGGCTATGGTAGATAAAACATATATTTTAGGTGTGTGTATTTTAACTTCATTACATACGCTTAACCTACTACTAGAACTTGAGAAGAGTTTATCTGTTAAAAAAAAGTGCGTTGCTGCAGATAAATATTATCCCCTGTTTCTTTTGTCAGGCTGTATTAGAATGTGGTATGCTACGAAATGGAAATGACTAGCTAAATTTTGTATCTACTACTACTGTATAATGTTATGTGCTTTTATTCCAACCTCATGGAGTGTTTACTGGTAATCCAGCCAGATAGTTGAGAATCTGCTGCTGTTCTTCTACTCGTTGAATCACATGATTAGTGTCACTTCCTAAAAAGTGAATGTCTTTTACGATATTATTATTTTTGTCCCAATAATATCCAACCACAAAACACTAAACCACAAAAGGTGTCACGCGCTAGAGGTTTCATCCTACTACAACGATCTCATTCATAAGCATCTAGTTGCCCATATAAATCACAACATAATAATATTTAGTTCCTCCGAGGTGGATAAATTGTGTGAACATGACTCACATATCTGTTTTGTATCAATACTTCAAGGAATTCATTACCTTTTGTTCTTATGTCAAATATTATCATTATGTACTAAGGTCACCTAAGTTAGGTGTATACAAAATACAAATGTGCATGCATTATGAAAGTTGCCTTTTTATGTGCATACTCATCTCAAACTATATGCCTGCTGTAACTTTATGCTTTCAAAGTTAAAGAAACAAAACGAATTCATAAATAGAATGATGAAATGGTATACTTTTCTTAAACATCATTGATACATAATATATGTAGACTCTCCAGTACGAACTCCTGCGACAGCTTCTTCCGCATCAGAAAGTCCAGTGGTGCAGCAATCATCACCAAGTGTCTCTTCGACATTATCACCAGCCTTGTCCTCTTCTCCAGCCCGTGGTGGTGTGCGTGATGAGGAGACAAAGGTTGCACAACATACTCCGTCACCCTCAGTCCCATCTATAAAGCCAGTGGTAGAACCAACACCAACGAAATCAACTGTCCCAACGTCAACAACTCCATATCAGTCCCAACTGAAGCCAAATACGATGGAAGATCTTACACTTACAGCATCTATAAAGGAGGTGTCAAAGGATGACGTTGACAAAAGTGCCGAAGCCTTATCATCTGTTGAGGCGGGCCAAGCTCCCGAGCACGTTGAAAAAGAGAAGGAGCCAACAACTGTGGAATCCCCACCACCACCCACTATAACAACGTTGCCATCGCCGGTAACACCTCCTGCGACAGCCAAGGAAGACTTGGAAATTGCGAAACCCCCGACTCCACCACCTCAAATACAGCCGAGTGGTATAGGGGCAGAGAAGAAAGTGACTATTGAGTCAAGAGTGGAACAAGCACTGTCTAAGCCACAACCGCCACGGCAAACTGCCAAAACTTTAGTTGTGTCACCACCGGACGAAACTGAGAGATCAACGGATGCTCCCCTTTCTGTAGAGATTAATCCAAGCTCATCCACGAGCCCTGAAGCTGGTACATCCTCGTCCCAACGACAGCCAAGACATTCTCGATCGGAAAGCTTGTCTCCTGGATATGGATATCCCCTTTATGGACCGGTAGGTAAACCAGGGTATATTGGAGGTGTGGGATTTTCGGGTGATGATGAGGGTGATGCATCCACAGGTGAAGGTGGGAGACCCAGATCTTCCAGACGTGAAAGTGCTATAGCCGCAATTGAGACAGCAGTGAAAGGTTTTTCCAAGAGACAATGGATTTTGTTAATAATTTTTGGAATTATTGACTTGCTGTCTGCGATTACGATATCTTTACAAGCTCCATTCTATCCGGCAGAGGTAAATTAAATATATTTAAATGAATAACATAATTTCAATATAAATCCATTGAATTAAAAATTATGTTGTTTCATTAAATATTTACCAGGCTGAGCGTAAAGGAGCAACTGCCACGGAATACGGGCTCGTTTTTGGAATATTTGAGTTTATTGTGTTTTTGACTTCGCCACTTTTTGGGAAATATGTATGTTTATATTTTGATACAATTTTAATTTTTAAAAACTACGTGTGCTTGTTATTACTCTCACTCTATGTGTTGTTTTACCGCGCAGATGAATAAGCTTGGCCCAAAAACGGTGTTTAGTGTATGCATTTTAGTGACTTCAGTTTCAGTGATTTGTTTTGGGTAAGCTATAAATATATACCTATACACAAAAAGTAGGATACGACTTTTTTTTTTAAATATACTTGACTCACTTCTTAATTGATTATTGATTGCAGGCTACTGGACAGAATTAATGACCATACTTGGTTCATCTCACTCTGTTTTGTTTGCCGTATTTTTGAAGCTTTAGGATGTGCTGGTTTCTTTACTGCTACGTTCGTCATTATTGCTCTGGAGTTCCCAGAGTCTGTCGCTACAACTTTTGTAAGAATTTTTTAATATGTTTTAAAATCTTAAATATTTTCTCTCGTAGTTTGTAAAATGGTAAATAATATATTTTTTTTAATTAGGCTTCACTGGAAACATTTTTTGGTCTTGGATTGATTATAGGCCCAACCGTTGGTGGAGCTCTATTTGAAGTAAGTCAAAGTCGAATATATATCAGCGAAAAAGTGAAACCATTTGCAATCAATAATTGTGACATGTACTAAAAGTTAAAATGGTTTTTGTAAATAGGTTGGAGGCTTCTCACTTCCATTTTTCGTTGTGGGCGCTTGTCTTCTTGCGACTGGTATACTATCTGGCCTTGTCATGCCAAAAATTGATAGGGACATTGATGTAAACGGTACTGAGGAAAAAGGGTTTGGCATCTGGACAATTCTGAAAATTCCTTCAGTCGCCCTTGTTGCTTTGAGTATTGCATCAACTTCAATGAGTCTAGGATATGTCAGCGCAACGCTGGAACCTCATATTAGAAGGGTAAAGTATTTTTGATCAAAAATTATAATAGTTAAAACCAGAAACATGATTTTGTATTAAAAAAATGCTCAAATTCTAGTTCGGATTGAGCCCTTTACAAACTGGACTTGTGTTCATCGTTAACGGTGGTGTTTATGGTAAATAAAAATAAAAAGTATTTACATTTAAAATTATTAATTTATTATATATTAATTATTATATTGTGAAGAGTTAACGATTTTAGAAGACATGGCTTCACAAGCAACCTTTTTTATTTATGCATAATTAATTATTATACATACATCATGCGTGAATACCATGTTTTGTTTCTTCATCTTTCGCCTTTTAATTTTTTCTTTTTATACTTCAATTTTAATTACGCAATTCAGCAATAACGGCACCTGTCTTTGGATTGGTGTGCGACTACATTAGAAGGCCTGTCTATGTAACGATTCTTGGAAACCTGTTCATCTTTATATCATTCCTTCTTATTGGGCCAGCGGACTTTATGCCATTTGACACGTAAGCCAAAATTATATATTTAAAAGCAGTACAAGTTATAATTAGTAATTAATGTAGATTCCATGTACATGGTATATAAATAGTTGCTCTTTTTTTAACTTGAAAATACAGGATCTTGTGGGTCACCATTGTCGGACTTGTAATACAGGGTGTGGGATTTGGCTGCTGTCTTGTATCCGGTTTTATTGTAGGCCTGCAGGACTCAATGTAAGTAATTATATATACATATGTAGGTAAATATGTACATGGGCATGGTTTTTTAAAAATATTACTACTTGTTTAATAGGAAGCATGGACTTCCAGACAACATGGCGACATATGCAGTTACTTCTGGATTATGGACTTCAGCGCTCTCTTTTGGAGCATGGGTAGATAGATAAATAAATATATTTATTTACGTGGTAATTAATACCAGATACTACTGATATTCATATTTGATGGAATTTAACAATTTTTTTATGGAATTTTTAACAGGTGGGTCCCTCAGCAGGTGGCGTTCTTTACGATGAGATCGGGTTCAGAGGGGGATCTTGGCTGATTTTAGTCACCTCTTTCATTTCGGTAAATATGCGTGTATCGTCATTAAACAAATATGTATTATCGTGGAAACACTTACTAATTATTATATTCTTTTATATTTCCACTTACATCCTAAAGGGTGTCGTCATTTTGGTACACACATGTTCTATCTGCTCACAAGAATTGAGTGTGTCAGACTCTGAATCTGAACCGCTTTTGTCCCCAATTCCTCCACTTCTTGGACAGAAGGATTTTGAGGAAAGCCAAGCAGTAAAGCCATCTACTTCCTATGGGTCGACGTCACGTGCTGGTGACGGTGCCGTTTAAAGACACACACAAACAAAACATGCACATTTTGCGAACTTAAACACTAGTATATTTTCTCCAGTGTACTTACGGAAACTCCAAAAAATGAAGAATATTACAATTAGTATAATAACATTTATGTACAGACTTATGTGTGCAAAAGTGCAATGCTGCATACATGCATATTATGTATATACAAAAATTAATTCAAAACACATTTTTCCTCTCAGCATTCTTAAATGCAAAAAAAAACGATCCATACAGGGTTATGATAAGATTGAATATTAATTACATTACTAATGACGAGAAAAAATGACATTATGTACAAAGATTTTTTTCAACTTATGTAATAAAATCTGGAATTTAATTCATGCATGTAAAATTAACAAATTATTGGGAAAATGAAGGTTAGTTTCGCATAAAATAATCAGTTTAAAGTGGAGCTCCTGTACTAATCGTTGCATCATTATTTGTCGGCTCAGCAGTTTCCACTTTCATTTTATTAAGTTGTTCGAGTACCTGATGCTTGTTCCCATTTACATCAATATCTCCACAAGCTCCATCTTCATTCAGCTCACTGGTATTCTGTTCCATCTTTACCATTTTAATCGTATTTTCAGAAATGAATTCGTCAGCAATCTCATCAATACGTTTTCCCCATCGGCTACCTACAATTCGGGATATTGTAAAGATATAGGGTCATCAAGTTGCATTATAATGACAAACAAATGATACTTTTATACACTTGCGTACCAACGTAATTCAAAAATATTTCTGATCTGCCAAAAGCGCTTCCCGTGATGAAAGCCAGCACATAGAAACAATGTGCCACAAAAACCAAAGTGTAGAAAAGAAACCAAATCATGAGAAAGTCACCAGCCATTACAAGCAAAAACCAAATTTGAAAAAAGTCGCCTCGTCGATCGTATAGAGCAACAGGGAGGGTTACAAGGATGATAAAAGTTGTAACTACCGATGCAGTCAACAAACATCTTTTTGAAATATCGTCCATATGAAGTGGGCAGCCGTGGAGTCGAAAATGTTCGTGCGTTCTCTCCCACTCATCCCTTAGGGTTGCGTACAAGCTATAAAATCTGTCCTTTGTTCGACGAACCGCTTCGGTAATGTAGGAAGTCATGGTCCTGATGAAAATGGTACGATGATGGAGTTGTCCATGAAATAGATATGAACAATATATAGGACATAATAATGCAAACGGTTTAGATAACTTTGTACCTTTATCGGCGACAGAGAAACAAGCGCATTTCACAAACCATATACATAATTTCGATATGTGATGGAAGCATTGGAAGGGTTATGTTTCCATAACAAATTATTGCAATGGTGGAGGAATTTCTCACAGAACTAGACATGTACCAGTAGAAACCTGATCTGCATTGTAAAAGTATTTACCTATTTATAGTTTTGCGCCAGTTTACATTTGCGGCATTCGTCAATAATTCACAGAGAAAGAGACGTGTGAAGTAATATCTACTTAGGCACATGTATGTACCTACATAATATGCTGACATGATGATATAAGTTTTCATAATATGTATCTAGATTACTGGCTTGAAGATGACATTTTGATCACATTAAAATAATTAAGATAAAAACAAAATGCTTTATATTATATCTTACTTGTATCAACATCAGAGTCTACTTTTTCAAGGATTTTTTTTGAAAAATACTTAGTAGCATGCTAAACCTGCTTATAAGTCATTAATGACTTATTGATATAAGAAATTATTATAATAATGGTTAATTTTATGGACTCGTCTCTCGTTTTTTATTAAATTACGCCCGTCCTCTGCAAACAGCGACTCATTATTACTTACCACCTTGACTGCAACGATTTCTGAAATTTGATGTTACTTTTCTACATACCTATATCTAGTTAACAAAATTTGTTATCAATGCGATCGATGTACAAAAATGCAAAATAATCTCACACTTTTATCTTGTCAGTGGTGGAATTGAGATACATATATAAACAGAAAATATGCCTACTGAACATAATGATATTTAAGCCCATTTCCCACATAAGTGAATTATGGCTTTCTTAAGGCAGGGTTTACAATTTAATCATGAATATGTACAACGTGTCATTTAATACTGGCACATACATCGTAATTTTAATCTAAATTATTTAAGTAGCACACATTGAAGATGAGCAAGTAATGTCAAAACTTGTGCATTGCATATGGCTTAATGACACTTTCCAATTTTTCTCGTGAAAATAACTAGCTACTTTTTTATTTGATTCATTAAAATATTTTTTTTAAATCTATTGATAATTTATTCCTGGTTTTACCTCATTATCGCGACAGATAGTGACGACCCAGGACTTCTGGACCAGGAGTTCCTCCAGTCTACTCGCATTTTGGCACCCAATAATCCAATAGCATGTAGAACTAGAAGCATGGGCAATGAATGTGTAAGAAGGTTGAGCATTTAACCATAGCACATTTTTAACCAACCAAGCCATTTTTGTATTTAATCTCTTGGCTTCATCATTTTCTCCCATCCCATTAATGAAATTTTGCATGACTAGTTACAATGTAAAAGGAATTTTTCGCCTGGTACATCGTTTGATTCCATTTTTTATACCTTTCCGACAAGTTGGCGCTCATAGATTATTTGACATAACGAAAAACAGAAGCCGCTTATTATATCCTTGAACCAGTGACGCCAAGTGATCCTTAATTTAATATGTGATCAATAAAGAATTAATAAAAAATGAAACAAAAACCTTTGATCATCAATACAGATATTTAGCATCATGAATTTGAATAGCCAAAGGTCTTTGGATAAATGTTTACACATTTGGTTCAACAACATTATTTTTTTATAATATGCTATACATTGTAACGCACAAGTAATATACAGCGATCTTACGTGATATTACATTTCATTGAAATTTGGAACATTTGAGAAAAGGGTTCCATAGGAAGAAATTAGTGATAACCATACCATGCTATGATTCCATCAATGCACTTTGTAATCTTATTTTAACTAATGACCAAGTGTGGAAAAGTATAGCTGCGCTGAAAGAATTATTTAGGTATATATCAATAACATTTCCATAATTTTTTTGCTCACCAGCAGCAGATAGCATTATTATTTTTATTATGTTAAGATGTACTGATTTAATAAGAACTATTCATGAAGTATTTATGAAGTATTCAGCCGGTCAACACAAAATCAATAATTAATTTGTAATTGGCCCACAATTACGAATGTAAATACTTGTATCTATAAATTATAAATTTGATCTTGCACCTTTTTAAAGAACATCCGATGCGGTGATGAGAGCAACAGACAAAGGCAGGCGCAAGACAACCACAATACATTATTATCATTATCAAACGAAAAGTGAGTCAAGGTATTCCTAGGTCATTCCATACATTGCATTTTACGTCCATGAAGATTCTTTATAATTTCTCAAAGTTTGCTGCTCAAGCCATTCTATGAATTGGAATACAAACTGCTTATTTAGATATATAGGTACAATTTACTTTTGCAAAGCAAAGCAAAACTTCTTTGACTTTTTTGACGGTGCTCTTAAAAGGGGGCAATATGATACAATTTATGCAAAAACTGCAAAATAACTAGTGTGAAAAGTCATAATTCAGGTGGCTGTGTTTTGATTTTGCTTATCTGATGTGCTTATCTGTCACAAAATGGGTATTTTTCTATATACTAATTTAATTTAGGTAGTTACCAATCCTTTACAAAAGTCTGCTTATATGTTTGGTTTTTTAGCAAGCAAAGAAAAAAGTTGCTGTTGTGTATTTTGGTATATTTTTGTGCAGTTTTGGTAGTTGCGCTTACTTATTTCATATTTGTTGCTATAACTTTTTAGCTCTTTCCTATATATAATAATTACAAGTCAAGTTTGTCTGTTGTTGTTAAAATGTTCCGGGACATCCATCATTGTGTAAGCTGATAATAAATTAGTTCAAATTCCAACTCAAATTTGGTATGAAGGAGGTGAACCAAGTACTTGCGTGCACTACGCAGCGCAGTATGCAACGTGCTTTATAACCCCTGCGTACTCAATATGTTAATCATATTGCAATATAGCAAGTCTTAAGTCTATTCCTATTTTTAAAAATATTTAAGTACATCATGGAAGCAAAAAAAGCCATTAACAGCGGCCATTGACTGCAACAGCAGTAACAAGCTCAGTTAATCTCTATCAAGATGATGCATGCTTCTATTTTTGTTTTATGTATGCAAATATGAACTGTAACTTACAAGTTTTTGACATTTCCAACAAAAGTTAAATATATAAAAGTAGTAAACTTGTAAGTTTTCTCTCTAAACCATCATAGACAACGATAAGGTATTTATTTGGGTGTAAAAATCATTGAAAAACGACAACTTTTAAACACTCTGAATTTTATTCCTTCTCATGAGTATAAAAATTATATTAAAACATGTAGGCATTATATCATGATGTTTACCATGTTTTCTACATGCAACATAAATAAATGCAGTATCTTTAAAAGTACATACCTATATAGATATTTAAGTTGTTGGCTGCTCAAGTTTTTTTTAAGGTTTATAACAAAAATGATTACAAATTCTTCGGGTCAGGTCTTGATCCAGAAAATAGTGGATGGTAAGTATGATCGTCATAAAAAAATGCTGAACTATATTTACAATTTTTTTTCTATATGAACAAAATGTAATATACTTGCCTTTAAAATGAAATGGTATTGCTTTTTTAGTAACTCTTGTAATATGTGTGTTGTATGCATGTGTTTGTAAATTGTAAAATGTAGTAATTATAATTGTTACACACGTTTCTCTTGATAATAAGTCATCTTGAGATGATCGTGTCATTTAAATTTTAACTTTATTAGAGATCCATCAAGAATACCGATGATGATGGTGGCACTGGTAATGGATGGTGGTGGGTGACCATGTCAGCTTCAAGATAACATGTTGGACGTAATACATGGCTAACAAATTAGTAATTAGTTTATGCGTTCCAAGTATATATAATGTATGCATGTATACAATGATTGACTTGAGTGTGGCTACTTGATTTAATTGCGGCTCTAAGTTTTAATTCAATTAATGGAATCAGTTCATTTTTGTTTGCGTTCGCATCACCACAATAAGTGCTGGCCAGACATTCTTCCTTGCTTGTTGACAACGCACAAACATTTTCTCCAAGTTTAAAAATAATATAAAAGTTTCACAGTAAGCTCTCGCATGCATTTTACCTTCGAATAGATCGTTCACTTTATTATTTTTGGTTCATAATAAAATTAAAATATTCATTAACACATTACATGTTATTAGTGGGTGAAAAAGTAAACTTTTTTTGTTCCAAATGTTGTCGGCCCAGGGTCGACTTCTTCCCTGTTCCTTTTCTCTAAAATTTATGCATCACCAGAAACATTCATACCAATTATCTATTCATGATATTATAATTCATACATTCAAAGCTACTAGATATACATTCGTGTTGATTGACTTTGCTTAAACTTAAAAACTAGATCTACTCTCTAGAATTTTTTATTGTAGTAATTTGATCCATGTGTAAATACTACTCATTCTTTTTCTTATAGAATTCCCCTTGATTATAAAACCAATCACACAATCGGTATAGGTATAAAAATATAAATGCTGGGGACATTATCCAGTGATCCTCTACCTGTCTATTATTTTATAAAATATTACAAAACTGGTTTTCCCTCTCTGCGCTCGAGTAAATCTCGTCTGGTTGAAAAACACAACTACCTATATACCCACCGACCGACTATATATACCTACCCGTCTGTGCAGCCTTCAGAATTTTTTTTTTATGTGAATCCCGACAAGAGTTCACATTTTTTGTCCATTTTTTTTACAGAGAGCTGAAGTCAGTGCATGTTAAAATCTAGCTAACAAGCGTGGCATGAAAATAAGAAAAAAGAATAATAAGTTTGCATGCAAAAGAATATCAACTATCAAGTTCCAGTTCATTATTATCATCCTGACATCCTTACCTATAATGGATAGATGTGTCTTAAACCAAGTCTATGCGTACAAACAAATTTATATAGTTTTTGATCGCAGGGAACCACAAGTGTAATAGTGTGAATCTTGTCCATAGAATTCAAGCATCTTGTGTGAATGATAATCTCTAAGTAAGTAAAATGTAAAGGTGAACAAGTGCGCTCTATCTGTTCTTATTGTTTGTTGTAAAAACGACTTTCTATCATCTAATGTATATATTCACTGACCACTACACTGTAGCCAGTGAAGAAAAACATGAAGTTGAGGGTTACCTTTCCCATTATCGTTCATATTATCATATTATATGAATGCGAATGTAAAAGTTGACAACTAAGTACAGAGAGAATTTTAACCCGTCACCATCAGAATTCGTGTAACATACCACGTGTACGCATTTTATAATACAGTAAATATCAAGTCCTTGTACAATTCAACAAGATATCAGAAGGACACGACAACGACAACTGACCAAGAAAAACTCCACTTCTGTGGCTGCTTGCTTGCACACATTATCATCATCATCATATAATATCTTATCAACATCTTATATTTATGGAGTACTTTATAGTAAAGTTTATACACTCTTTATAACAAAAGCCCACACTAGGTATAGATATTATGCGTATTATTATTATTTAATTTTTTGGGAAATGAAAATATATTTGTTGTGTAAGTGAAGGATTTATCATTGATACTACTAGTGCATTGCACTTGACTTTGTTTACTGAATTGCATTAGTAAACAGGGAATGTTGACTGTCAAAAGTTAAGATTCATTGGCGTAGTCCCTGTCGTCTTCATTGCCATAATTATCACCTATTATTATTGAGTTTAGGGAAGAAGCGATTTTCTTTATGTGTTGTTGTTTCCGAAAATCTTTCTCAATAAACATTCCCATTTTGTATTTTTTCAGGAATTTTTCCAATATGGTTTACATGCAGTGTGGACGGTGCTAGCTTTTGTTTGAGTGTGGTGATTTATTTGCTGGAATAAATCCAGAACATAAACCTGTACAACAGACAAAGTAAAAAGGTAAGCATTAGTTTATTATGGATTAAGACCTATACTCAGTGAGTATAACTCACGACGATGACTAAAGCTATGTCTTAACAATGTGCAAGCTATACAGTGAAAATTGGTTGACATTATGCATGAGTACTAGCCATATGTACTCTCAGAGACGTACGTATATTTTTGTATGCAGCTAATTTTCAACAAAATTTGTGTCATATCTCTAGTAATTCAATTGACAGAAAATGGACGGAGATAAGAAAAACGGTGGTGGTGGAGATAAATCCCCAAAGTCTCCTAAGCCAAAGGATGAAACATCCATACCTGTGGGTGTTAGAAGCGCGGACACTTCCCGCTCGTCAGCTCCTTCCCAGTCAAATTTAGGTACCTTAAGTGTTCCAGAAAATATTGAGACGAGGCGATCCCGACGTACGTCAGGAGCCGGAGATGGTCGCCAAAGGAAGACCTCTGGTATTGCAATTCCTGTCCAGCCCTCCCAAGAAAGCTCAATGTCAATGTCTAGACGTTCATACTCCAGGGGTGCCATGTTTGGCAACATCCCCGACTATATTGGCACCCCATATGCAAGAAGAGCATCGGATGTAATGTCAACGACCTCATCACAGGATGGAGTGGATGATGACCCGGACAGAGATGACAGCTATGGGGAAGGCAGCTACGATCAAGCTGATCCACAAAGCTCAGTTAACATGTCAAGATACTCCGTGTCAATACATCCCATCACGGGAGAAACGCTTTTTATGGGATTTTCAAAGAAACAGTGGTTTCTCCTCTTGGTGTTTAGTATAGCTGATTTGTTCGCTGGAATATTGACTATGTTCGCAGTGTCGCCAATTTATGGAAAATATGTGAGTGCCCATTCAAAAATAATCAGACTTACACGTAGCTAACCTGCTGCTGATAACCAATGCTGAAGTGAATTTCACTGCTTTTTTAAATTGGCAAAATAACATTAATTTTACGTGAAACATAATATGTTTTATTTACAAATTATTTAGATGAGTAGAATCGGGCCTAGGGTAGTCTTTAATGTTGGAATTTTTATTACGGG
>JAHZNC010007106.1:0-16200 GCA_027744095.1 Zhuqinia jingwanae | reverse complement strand
GTCCTTCAAATTTTTGCAAAAAAAATGAAGAGAGAAGAGTGGTCACGGTCATGTCGTCGTTGTAACTAGTGTGCTTTGTGTGTGTGTGTGCTTACACAAGAACAAAAAAAACTTGTGATGTGAGCATATATAAAAAAATAGAAAGATACTGACTGAGTGAGTGAGTGGGCAAGCAACAGTTGGTTGTTTCCTTACATAATAAATGTTATTGTCCATGTAATCTAAGAGGTGCATAACAAACTTATTGTTATTGCTCGGGTATTTACGAGTTCTCAAAAAAAATCTAAACAAATTGTCAGGTTTGACATTCGTACATTATACCCGATCAGAGAAACAAATACTGACCACCTCGTTCTTTATTCAACAAGAATTCAACAGAGACAAAACGTCATCCAACAAAATTTATTTAACAAATTAGTAGATTGTTGAAAATGCCATTAGCAACAAAGAAAATTAAATGAATTTCCATATATTTATTGCCGCTGCTACTATATCATTTCAGGAGCTAGGACAGCCGGGATACTTAAGACACGGTGGGGAGTAGCCAAGGGAATTGCACAGGAGCTTTTGGAACTAGGGCCTCTGATTTCACTAGCAACTAACTCTTTACATTTTTTTTATATGTTTTGGTCAGTATGGTGGTTGCAAGGAAATTCTCATGTTTGCCTACTACTGCGCTCCTTTTGCCCATCATTTCTAATATTGTACACAATCTCTCTGGATCCAATAATACAACCTCTTTTGTAGAGCTATTAAGTTAGACACATACAACATCAACAACAACAACAACAACTAGCTAGAAAAATAAACGTCAGCTCAACCATGGCCATCATAAGTAATCGCCACAAACGATAATAATATTTTTTTCTTTGAAATAAAATACCTATTCTTTAGCTTTGGTTTAAAAAGAAACGTTTATAGAAAGTGAGAGAGAGATGAAGAAGAAGAAGAAGAAAATAGTAAACGCATTTTAAAGATTACCACCTGGGAGAAGTGATGTGGCTTTTTACAACCTCCTTTTATATTGGTACTATCACCACCACCACTATTATTATTGTTATGTTCAAAGTTGAGAGAGAGAGAGAGAGAGAGAATATCTTTTTTTTTTTTTATACGGCTGTCACCAAGTGTTGAGAAATTAACGGGTATGACCTTTCAACAAGTTGTATATAGGATAGTTGTGCTCACCTACCTACCTACCTGCCTGTGTGCAGGTAATACGCTCTGCTAAATGCTTACACATCATTACACAGCTATTATTATTATTATATAAAAGATGAGCCCTTTTCTCCTTTGATGGCATATACCCAAATTACACAATGTGCATTTCAGGGAATGCTAGGAAAATATTACCATTATTTTGGTGCAATCATTATTAAATTATTATTATTGTGAATTGTGACTTGACTCATTTTTATAGCTTGTTACTACGCGACCCAATGAAATTAAATCCATATTGCGTACTTATATTATTATTATTATTCTTGCATGCACGTCCGTCACACATCCTACAGTAATCCCTAGTTCTTGCTCTCAATATTACGCAACCATATTATTGGCAATAAACTCCCAATCAAGTGGACTACACAATAAATACGACTCAAGTGTGTGTATAACAAATAATAACAAGGATCATAATAATAGCATGATATTAGTCTAGTTGACTGGTATTAAAAAATATATATATCAAAATAAAATAAAGTTAATTTATGCATGCATGTAGCCGAAATACCAATACAATTTACAATACAATAAATAGTTGAGCAATCAGAGACGAGATTGAAGAGAGAGATATACTCTTACATTGTTATTATGGAGTCAAATCCCTCCGAAGAAGACACACACAAACACACATATACACACGTACGCTCCATGGGTACGTAGACGTCGTCGTCGTCGTCCACCAGAGAGCACCAAATATATGTATGTATCTTATCTTTATTACTATTACTACACTCGCTTCACTTGAGTCCAGTGTCTTGACTTAACTAGATGATCCTCTCATCTGGCAAACCAATTGGCTATCAATTTCGTGTCTTTTTTTTTCTCTCTCTCTCTCTCCTTTATCTGCCTTGTTCTCTGACTTTGCCTTGTCCCTCTGGGGAATATATACAATTGAATGACTATTTTCATTTGTCTCTCTATTCTCTGCTCTGTGTGCGGACTGTGGAAAAAAACACCTTCATACAAAAGCATATTCATCTTTTTCCCCTTCGTAAAAAAAAGTGGAAATAAGACACATCAAAATAAGATGGTTTGACCACAAGTGAATGAAAGATACGCACAATTTGTACTCTTTTTTAAATTTTTTTTTTCGTCGTGGTGTAATGAAAATAAAAAACGGGATCTGTGTATGTCATCATCATCGTCTTGTGAGGAACAGAAGAAGAGGCGAGAGGGGTAAAAGAGGAGATACGCAACAAGTACAAAATCCTGTGTACTTCTTTCTACTCATACATTTCATTTTGACTTTAGTTGATGCAGTCTTTGTTTACCTGTCTACCTGGCAAAACAACCCTAATTACTACACCACTGTACTCTCTCTCTCTCTCTCTCTCTCGCTGTCTATCCACCACAAACAAATAAAGATTTGACTTGAAAAACTGTGGTAGTTAGTTAAGACATGACATGTTGGACTGGAGAATCAGACGTGAGCCATATGAGGGGAAAAAATGTAGACAAATTTACCATGTAAATGTTTTTTATCCTTACGGCTGCATTTGTGTTTGTACCCTTAATGATGAGTGGGTACTATATGGGATCATGATGGGAAAATACGATAATACTTCTTTTCTTTTACCTGTGCCCTACCAATATTCTTGCTCAAGATAATAATGTGGCTATTATACAACAATAATATGTGGGTATATCCATATTATATCACCTTTAAAGAAACTAGACCAGCAGCGCAGCACCACTAAAAAAAAAGTAACAAAGTTGGCTTGATGTAGGACGCACAGTCTCATGACATGAGAATTCAATTTCGGTTCATGTTATCTCCCCATCTTTATATCAACTCATATTTATTGCGTCACTAAAAACAACTTTGAGACACAATCAACCAATTACTTAGGCAACTGAGATTAATGACTGATCTGTACCTAACAACTGGATCAGGGCTCATTGATAGCCCGTACTACATACACCTGATCTCATCCAGCTTAAAAACTTGGGAATAAACCAAATAATAATAATAATAATTATAATAATGAAAGCTACAATTACCTCTTGAAATTCAGCAACAGGAGCTGTGGACACAATGACCGGAGTATTTACGCCAGCACTCGTCATGCTTCCATTGACAACCTTTGAAATGTCAAAACTGTAGGTGTGGCAATTGCGTATTTTTTTTATCAAATATTTTGAAGTTCTCAGAATCTATCTTGTTGATTTATTGTTTTAAACTGATTTAAATAATTTTGATTGATTTCTAAGAATAAGTTGACCTATTAATGTCCCGTATTGTTCAGACTAATAAAAAAAGTAGACACTTGTTCACTTCATCAAAAAAAAAATCAATAGTATTTTCTATTCTGCTGAACTGTAGTAATCTTTTCACTTTATGGAACAGAATAATAATGAGAATACAATATGCATAGCATTTAACAAAGTACAGTAATGGTAGGATTTTATAAAGTCAACTAAAAATGCTCTTCGCTCATCTTCTTCTCGGAAGTGAGTTAAAAGGTAACTAAAACATTTCGAGTTTTTCTCGACTTGTTATTTTTTTGCTGGCAAGGTTAGTAATTTATTGAGCAGAAAGAGGAGGAGGAGGGGGAGAGGACTCATCCCATAAAAATAATAAAATACCTATGCACTTGATAACAGTTAAAAGTCAACAGCATGGCACAAGATGATGAACAAGATGAGGATGAGCTCATCATCATCTTCAATCGGAAACGGAACTTAACTTGGTGATTAAGATGATGCTACTGATAAGCCAGTTTAAGAAGAAGATTCACTTTTTATTTTATTTTACACTACGTCGTCTCCTGCTACTACTGCTCATGAATATTATTACGATGATGATGAGTTTAAATGTTAATTATATCTGCAAGGTCCACTTTGAACTAAAAAAATATATATATATAATACTGCGAGTTTAAAACAAGAGGAGTATTGTTTAGTTCCAGAGACGTTGAAGGAAATGTATGGATGGATGTATGTATGTATTCATGTAGTGCGTCTTGTTCAGAATCTCTTCACGCATGAAGGAAAAAAAAGCGCGTTGCGTTTTGCGTTGCTGCTACTATAATAGCTAAGGGCCTCTCTCTGGCAAAACAAAAGTAGAATAATGAAACGTGCGAGTCTCTCTGTCTGTATGAATGGCTCTCACTACGCGTCTCTCTCAAAGCACGGAAGTGGGCCAACTGAATAGCTCAGGTGAGTTGACTCGACTCTATAAACTATCCTCTCTCTCGCATCACACAATAATAAACATCTAGCAACCAAACAACTCTACACAGCTCACAATGCAATCCCAAACGCACCACGCACCTCTTCTCCTCTACAAAGCACAACAATGGATTGTATTATTATTGTGCTGCTGCTGCTGCTGCAACTACAACTTTAACCAAACACACACATAATAATAATAACAACAAGTTGACTTACAGTTCAGTTCAGTGTTGTACAAAATGCTGCTGCAATGCAAGGGGATGTAAGTAACGTTACAAGTTGGCTTGATGCAGATGCAGAGAGTGCAGACTAGACACGAACATTATTATTCAGCAGTCAACTAAACTGCTATCAACAACAACAGGTAGTTAGTAGTGAGCGAGCAGAGAAGTCCAGCCAAAAATTTTTTTAGTGAGTCAACCCTTCCCTTAAAAAAAAAAATTTGAGTAACGTGAGAGAATGCATACATATTGCATCCACACAACAACATGGAATAAGGCTTACATATATTTTTTTGTAAAATAATAATCGTCATAATAACAAACAAGTCTACTTACCTATATATAGCGCAGTTAATATTTGTATTCTAAAAAAACAACAATATTATTAACACAATGAAAGTACCTACTCATTCATGATGATGACGATGATGCTGAGGAGGAGGTGAATGATAACAAGAGCACAGTGTTGAAAAAATACAGGAGGAATATTGGATTGAATAAAAATTATGGTAGGAGAAGTAGTAATTGCTTTATTTATATGCAAATGGGATATCTCTGCTGATTATTACATGCAACTAATATTATTATTATTATATCATCATCATGATCATCATAGATACTAGTAGTAATTTAGTAATAATAAAATATAGTAGTAAGCTTGTACTAGTGGATCAGTAATAATATGTAGTTCACCTGCGAGAGACAACAAAAAAAAATGATGATGAATGAAGGATCCATTTCATGAAAAAAAAAAGTGTAGTGCTCCAGATATTATATATTATGTAAAGTAATTGTAAAGCCATTGGCTGGATCATCATCCTTTGACCATCTGCTGCTGCGAAATGTCAAGGAAGGAGTTGTCAATGTGTACACATGCATTTCGAGGGAACTCCGCTAAAACGCTTTTGTTCCCAATTTACTCAATCGTATGGTCAATCAGAATGGTGATCGCTTGGGATATTATTAGCAATCCCAAAAACCCAAGCGCTACCATCAAACTCAAAGTATGTGATAAATTGCAAAAAGACAAGGTATTCAAACTGATCAATTGTTTTCCCCATTCTTCCCCATCCCACTCCTTTCTATTTTTTCCCCATATTTCTACATGTATTTGTAAGTTCATGTGATATTGAAATTTATCAATCAATCAAATTAATTATAATTATTTCTTTGCATTCTAAGATTTTTTTTTGGAAATAGAGTATGTTACATTTGAGAGGTCCTCCAAAAAGTAGGAAAGGTTTACATTTTCTCTCACTTTGCAATCAATTACCTTGTCATATGAAGATGTATATATGTAAAAAAAAAGTTAATGTAAATATTTTTCTATGGATGGATATGGATTATGCATATTATATTGATGGAATAAATAACAACAAAGCTAAATATGATGATTAGTGATGTGTGATGTGCATAATAAATTGAATTAAAAAATAGCATGCTATTTACGACGAGCAAAAAAAACCATTCTTAGAGTATGGGGTAAAAACCATTCGTTTTAGCTAGTTAACGTGCAGCTAAGTTAACGGTTCGGTTTTTGTGTGTTCCTTCCGTTGGACCATGTGGCGTAGTGTGACTGTGTGTAATTTTGTAGCAAACCATGATACATGAGTTTGAGGCCTCACTCCTTCCGTTTCCCTTCTACCAACCCATCTTACTAATCTAGCAGCACTTTAATATTTATTACAACATAACCTTCAATGCAGCATATGTGTCATACTTGCTTAACATATCATATTAATTAATTAATTCCCTGGTATTTGGTGCACATGGGAAAACGTCTGTATCGGGAGATGAGCTCATCCCAATTTCTGCAACTTTCTTATTAACATGATGAGATGGACATAGATTTGCAATTTGATTCAATTAATCTACCTGAGGATATTTCATAAATAGATTGCCATTCCATTAACTTCAACTTAATTCATTATAGCATAACATTTTTATACAAGAATTGAACAATTTTTTCGAGAAAACGCCCAATCAAATATTTCGATGATATCCACTCTTTCATCCACCATCACATTATCATCATGATTGCCGGCATTAATTGTTGTGTAACGTGCGCATATTTAATGTGCAAATTACAACATGTTAGATCACAGCAGATTTATTACTAAAAGAGTGTTGGGACAATGAACTTGGCTTCAAGAAATTCTTTAACACAGTAGTAGCAGCAATACAAATCAATCACATCACTCTTTCCAAAACATGATATAATTGACCTTCATTCAAGTTAACTGATTATTACTGACTTAACCACTTCCTACCACTGTGCAATCCAATAATTCCATAATAACATTCAAATGTATTACAGTTTTACTTTAACTCCATTTTATTATTTTGAGTAATAATGCTCATTTCTAATTATGACCAATTTAACAGAGTAGTATTCGTCCAGTAAAATAATTTAAAATAAAATCAAATTAGCAACCAATCCAACTTGTTATTATTGATGGATGATGTACATACAATATATACATGCGTACATGGCATGGATAGATGTGCAAAAAATTGCTGTTTTGGCAAGAAAGGCAGGGACGGATATCCTTTTGATGAGAGAACGGCCTTGCATGAGGGCGAGATCCTCTTGAGGGAAGTCGTTCGAAAGTGACAGAGGCAGGACGTCAGATTCATGGAAGATGATATTCCTACCAAAAAATAACATGTTGAAAAAAATATGATAAGAACGGACGATGATGAGCTCCTTGTTTTTACTACTACAACAACAATAACAACAACAAACGAGATGGACTTAATAGGCAGAAGTATGATTACAGGGTTTACAATTTTGGAAAGATGTTATCTTTTAAATAATAAGAGCCTTCACACTACTGCACCACAAGAGCAAAGAACAATGAAGGAAAGAAGAAGAAGAAGATCATCAAGGGTCTTATTCTTTTGCATACCATCCATCTTGGAAAATCATCACTGTGAATCATTACGCAGTGATGCCACTGCTGTTGCTGCTGCTGCAGGGAGGAGATGGAGATTCACCATCACATCATCATCATCATCAACAACATCAAATCGGAAGTTACTTGACTACTCATCATCATTACTATAATCACTTGGATGTAACAAAAACTAAGTTGGAGTCCAAGTCCAAACAAAACAACAATTTTTTTGGAATGACCTTTTCCTCTTCTTGTTCGACGTTTGTATCAGTGAGTCCACCACCGTAACAACCAAGTATCAAGTTCAATGGAATACCTTTGGCATTGACTATGAAAATTTGTGTGTGTAAAGTGTAAAAATAGGTGATAGTAATAATAATAATAATAAACTTTGCTGAGAGGAAGGAGCTGCTGTCATTTATTTATTTATTATTATTATTATTATTGTTATCATGTGCGTGCCAAACAACAAGAGAAGTAGCATGTATTACTACTGAGCAAACTATAGGATTTTCGTCGTCAGTCGTTACACACCTGTGCACAGGTGTTGTATTAATTTCAAGAGGACTATATAACATATGCCTGTGCACAAAAAGGCAATAAAAAAGTAATTCTTCTAGCAGTAGCATGCTTTATTTTTAGCATTGCCATTATTTTAAATGAAGGGATTTAATTTATATATGTATGCACGTATGAAACGGTTTAAAATTAAACTGCGCATCTTGATCCTGACATGTTATGGAATGCTCAAACACAAGTCAAGCAACCATAGTGACCTTTCATTCCTGCTCCTGTCTTCCTGTCAAAAAATAATAATACATAAGAATAAAAAATAAAAACACCCGAGCTAAATAAAGGTAGTTAATTTTGATTTTTTTCAAAGTGACACACTGAGACTGAGAGTGTAAACTTGGTAGTTTCGAAAAATAATTTTTAATAAAGATATGAAAGATGATGAATCTTAAAAGGGACATAGTAAGTAGTAATGTGTGTGCAAACAAAGGAGGAATAAATATTACATATTATTGTACACGACAGCTTTTGTACGTTAATCTGTGTGGAGCAGAAGGTGTGCATGTGTTGTTGGCAATTCACTGTACGCCCACGCACTCCTCTACCTATGTACCCATCTAAATGTATACTCTTGCTCTAGTGCAAGGACTTTGGGGGCTCTCACTGTACTCAAAAAAAATCTATCTACTTGCAAAAATTCGACAGACAATAGTCACGACATTGCTCTGTTGAATCAGTCAAACATGACATTTAAAAAATATAGAGAATAATAGGTAGATGCAGTTGGAGTGAGCGATACGCCTGAGTGTGAATCTCCTCAAAGAAATCTAATGCTGCTGCTGCTGCTCAAGTTTATTGACAGCCATGCTAATTAAAATACATGTATGATAATTAAGCTATTAATTTTTTTTCAGGTAATCAATAATTTTTTTTCGTAAAACTTAATAATTTCATAATTTTTCAAACGAAATGAAATGTAAAAAAGAGTAAAATTCTGCGTATATCATTGGCTAGCTGGTGAAGGGTACGCACATGCATGCATGGCATATGACGACGTGTGGGCTCAAATTCCTTTTTGAAGCCTTAACCGCTGCTGGGGATCCTCACAAGCTGCCTAAATATATAACTGAAGAAAATAAAGTTAATATGTATAGAGCTAAAAGATATACATAATATATGTATTGTTGTGGACTTGTTTCGGGTTCAAAGAATCAACTGCCAAAAAAGGTATAAAAAAGATGTGTGTACATTTCATATGCTTTTTTTTAAAGATGCAACTAAGGTAAATGTAGACATGATTACTCATGGCTCATGGACATGGACGTAATATATGATGAATCATTCTGAATGAGCCTCCTTACAACAACAACCTCTGACTATTCATTTCTAATAGGAGGAAGCATAATAATAATAATAAGTAAAGTAGAAACTAGAAAAGAGGGAATCTCTGTATAGTTTTAAGAGAATCTTTTGCTTGTAGCTCACAGGATTACTTGAACAATGGTCTGGTGGTGCGCCTGCGAACAACAACAACAAGAGGCTTAGAGGCTTGCTTGAGCTACAGAAGAAAGGAGGACCACTCACATCATCATCATCATCGTCTTCATCACTCTACCTGAATGAAATGAAATTACTATATATACCTGCATCGTCGTCGTCGTCCCACGCACGCAAACGCACACAAATACAAACTGAGGCCGTATGAAAAATGATGTGACAATTGCTGTATGATGCGTTGTCTGTGCAGCAAGCACTGCCACAAATTTATATGCTACGCAATCCAAATATTCTGATGAGTCTCAACTTTCAAACACTTTCCCTCTCTGCGACCAATTTTTATCAGCTTTTAATTAAATATATCATGTTACACCTGCTAATCACGAAAAAAATAAACTTTTGAAAGATGATGGCAAAAACAAAAAACAAATCTTGACTTTTGTTGAACAAAATGAAAAATAAAAGTACAATAAATACAATTATATACCATACACTCATATAATATTCAATCATAAGCCACCAACATCATCATCATAACAAGCCATAAGAGTAAGAATACCGACATGTTTCAATACTTTTTATTAAAAAATATTTTTTTGAGCGAAACAATAAGTGTCAAGTTGATTATTTTTTTAGCGACTGATTGTAAGTGCACTTATTTCTCTAAACTAGCTACGTAAACAAGGCATATGAAAATAAAATGAAAATTTGAAAAGGTCAATGTCACGACGCGACGCTATATTTACAACTTTCCGATTTAGAAAACTATTAAATAAAACGCAGAGTTCACCTAAAAGTGACGAGATTGTCAGATATTATTTAATTTTTGAGAAAATATATAACATGCATGTATTTATATATCGAGGATATTTTACATAATTAAAAACGAGCAAGATAAGCTTTCATCATCATAAAAATTCATTGTGTCAGACTTTCTTGCTTTTCAATCTAATAACCTTGCTTACTTCCTTTAAAAAAAAGAAAAAGATTAGTTTAGGTAATTATAAAGTGTAATGTGTAGAATTTTAGATGAATGTGTGCAAAGTCTGTCAAGATGATCGTCTCTGATATAATGGTATAATGTTCATGCACATGCATTTTTTTGTAAACAACACAAAAACACAATTTTATAGCGTTTAACTTGGTTTTGGCTTCTATATTTACAGACACACACGTCACATGGTCATGTGCATTCATTGTTGATGATGATAAACGCACATTATGTATATATTTAGTTGAATGACTGAACGTATGTAATTTTTTTTATAAATGCTACTACTACTACAACTACAAAATGACAAATGAGATGAAACCTGAGAGATCACCTCAAAAAGAATTTAATACACTTTGTTGGGGCATGGGTTTTACTAGAAGACCACCAAACCCAGTCATTCATTTTTAAACTGTCTCCCGGTACAATACCTTTTTTTGTTACTGTCTTCTTGTAATAAACGAGATTTAACCCCTTTTTATGGCTTGTAACATTTGAAAATTTGATATGCGAACAAGGCACGCGGCTGACTGGTATGCGGTCATCTGTGTGGAATGGCGTCGTCGTTGCAGCCAGCGAAGCTAACAGAAAGAAATGTCCATTGAAACACCTGTAGTATAATATTATTATTCTGTTTAAATTGTGACGCGGAATACGTAGCGAAGCAGTAAGTACAAAACAACCTGTTACTCACTACTACTTCATACATGCCTGTATAAATATAGGTATATAATATCTCGAGCTCTGTGGAGTTCATCACAAGACACGAGTTCATTATTACATAATAATATCAAGATTACATAGATGCACTGGTTTCATTGTACAGTGAAATATGAGTTAATGTGTGTGTGTGTGTAGCATAATGTCCGAATATCATCTTCCCTTCATCCAGTCTGCGAGATTTGTCAAAGTTTACAATGTCTAAAAATGTGTAGCCTGTCCAATCTGATCTTCCAAATAATACATTATAGAAGCCCATAATAAACAACATTGCATGCAGTATGTATTACATTGCATACCCCTTCACATCTGCATAATTGTCCACATTACATTTCGCCTCACACGGCCATGTGGCAGGTGTCAGTTTCGACTCAAAACGAAATTAGGGACAAGCTCTTTCTTTAATGCCGTATGAGAAATCCACTATGCTTGCAGTATATGCTAGTGTTACACGTATTTAGAGTCATACATTCAACTGATCACCTCTACCATTTATTCGCAGCTTGGACAAAATCCTTAAACCCTTTACACTTTACAGACTAAGTCAATCAGTCCTATTATCTTTCCTGTAATTATTAATATGCGAGAATCACAAACATACAACTACAACAATTAAAAAAATATTGATTTATGACTATGCGTTTTGTAATTCATCAAACTACTAGCATTCGTTGGGATTGATATATTTCCTTCGCGTGAGCGCTGCCATGCCATGATCAGTGCTACCAAATTCTCATCGGCTTCACCATAAAAATGTCATGTTTTTTTGTAAGTTTAAAGAAAAGATTCAATTTGGATTTTTTTTATGAGAATACTCCAGAGCTCCAGTTAGCCTATCGCTGGAATCCAAGAGAAGTTACAAGTCATTTGAGGGATGAGAAGTAGCGGAATGGAATTGAGTGTCATTGTCATTATCGTCATCAGCAGCAGCAGACATTTTCTTGCTCACTCTCTGTTTGACTATATCTCTTGAGAAATCTGTGAAAAATAGGTATAAATTGGAGACTCCTCCGGCGGTAGGTACATATGTAGGCAGGGAAGTGTTGTAGACTTGCCTATTATATAGCTTGCCACACAGGTGGTTGCGCGATGTGAAGGTAGTGTGGGGCAACTTTTTGTCCTTTTTATTACTACTTATTATAGGCTCTCCAAGCGACAATCATTAAAAAGATATATAAACATGACCCTTCTTCTTGTGCTTCTTTTTTTTTAAATTGAGGTGTCCAATAGAATTTATTGACAGGACAGGACATGGGTCAGGTGTAAATTGTGTGGTGGTGGTGGTGACGTAAGCTCGCATGAAGTTAAACAATTGTTGTAAAGCATTGGCTCATTGCCCTCTTCGAAATTAGATGAAAATTTTGGGATGAAGAGATACAGACAAGAAAATGTGGCCAAGTTGTAATATTCGTCTACCAACACCCTATGCGCAATATGCGCATATCCCTGTCCCTGTCTAATAGTGCATTTTTTTTAGACAAGTTCGTTCAAACGTTTTCAAGTTTGGCGCAAATGTCGATATAATTCCAATCACTAACAAGGCTCACTTACAAACAACAATATTTACAAGGGTTTTAAAGGAAACGGAAACTAAAGTCTTCCAGTCGCAGGAAATAACAATTCACTGATTTTTTTTTGAAAATGTTTAAAAAACAATTTCTTCTGAAAAACAAAATGAAGAAACATGGCTTGCAACAAAAAAGAAGAATTTATTAATTGCTTTGTATGGTGTAAGCTCTACTCTTCCTTTGAATGGTTGCACTAGGCTCCCTCTATATTTCATCTGACTTTACATGACTGATTTGACACTTGCACACTGTCCATACAATAATATATACGTGCATTTATACGTGTTTATTTACCAAATTAATTTAGTTTTTAAAACCTTTCCTCTCCTATTTGTGAACTGCTGAATAGAAGAAAGTAACAATTCATTTGTTTGTTGACCATGGTGCCTCGTTGGTCCTCATCCCGATCTCCTGTTGTTTTCTGTCATACTCTGACAGATTAAATATTTAATATTATTCTTTCAACGCCTTTTGACATTCATCATCAACGAGGTGCATCTCAAAAAAAATGCTTAAAAATAAAATTCATAGTGGTGAGGATGGTGTTCTAGCGCCTGGATCCTGGGAACGTCACAAGTTCCAAATTTGAAAGAAATTTTTTCCCCCAATTTCACAACTAATTTTTCCACATGCATTTTTATTTTTTTCTTACCTACCCAATTTCATCACCCAGAAATCTTAATTTATTCTTATGTTAGATGTGTTCTATGAAGTTCATGATGACATGATAAGGACGTTGACAGCTTTTAGGTAAAAAAAAACTTTAAAAACATGGAATGGTCAGAAATAGTATTATCGTTTTTTCAAGGAATAAAAACCTTCTGACTTTAGCCAAACAAAACTGTTGATAAAAGTATCCGCTGTTTCCGAGATCAGCAAACTGGTACATTGATGCCTTTACCTCTGGGTTAGGGGGTAAAATAAACTCTGTAGTAACTTGGAATTTTTTTCAATTTATTTTACAGTTGACCGCTTAGCGTCGGTGAAAAAGGGTTGGGTATGACGTTTTCCTTGTAAGTGTTTCAAGAGGTGTCTATGAAGAACGCTTCTAGCACTTTTGGAAGCTCTGCGTGACGTACGAACCAGTGGCCAGACACATCAGTGCAACTTGATTCCTTGTTCGTTAGTCTCAGTGGGTACTTGATAATATAATAGTCCACTTCACAAAGCAAATGAATTGTGATTAGCACTAGCAGGTTAGATGACGTCAGGTAAGGTGCATCATGGGAAAAAGTATGAAGATGAAATGAAGAACAAGTTGAAATGATGTCTCTTGGTTGACGTGACAGCACAGTATAAAATTTTTTGTGTTTTACAACTCTGCAATATAAACTATAAATACAAAAAAAAACATTTTAGTTGTCGGATGCATAAATATTAAATATATGTACGCATTTTTATGCTTTAAAGGATTAAAATCAAAATGGACAAGAATATTTAAGATTTACCTGTGATGATGATGATGATGGGTAGGATTGTACCCTTTGGGTTGCGACAGCATTAACATTATAGTCGCATGCTGTCGCGAAACATAGGTTGTTCCTATACAGTCGCATTCAAAAAATACATACAAAGGTGCACCTTTTGCGACAGCATTTATAATCAATACTAATTACATAACATGGAAAGGTAAGTGAACTCTCCACTAATGGTTAGAATGCCATGCTGTCGCAACTGACAAAGCGACAGCATTGCCCTCTTAATGTTAATTGCATCTTTAAAAAATACTCCTCAAAAATTTGGTTGTGTGTAGTATATTTAAATGTATACTGTCGCAATGAAACAATGCGACAGTATCTTTAAAATATTTGAGTGAGTATTTATGAGTCTATATAAGCCTAACATGTGAAATTATGCTGTCTCAGTGAAACAATGCGACAGCATCGCATATAGTGGCTAGCATAAAACTTGAGGACTGCAGCAAAATTTGTACGCTATTTAAAAGATATTAAACGTTACTATCCGGGTGTTTTAAAGATGCTGTCTCAATTAACATTAAGAGGGCAATGCTGTCGCTTTGTGAGTTGCGACAGCATACCTTTTTTACCATTAGTGGAGAATTCACCGTCCTTTCGATGTTATGTAATTAGTATTGATGGTATAATGCTGTCGCAAGTTTTGCTACAGGGTGCACCTTTACATGTATTTCTGAAGGCGACAGCATGGGAAAAAACAATGTAATTTTCGTGCGACAGCATGGGGCTTTAACGTGGATGCTATCGCAACCCAAAGGGTACAATCCTACCAGTAATTGGAATTAAAGGTCTACGGGTCGTCGATTTGTCTATTGTACCAAATGCGATAAATGGAAATCCTCAGTCATCCGCCTTATTGATTGCAGAAAAGGCATCGGAAATGATTTTGAACGAATGGGGTGTTTCAAAAGGATAGGTGAAATGAGGGTTGCATGCAAAAATTACAGACAAAATTCTCCAATCCCCCCAGGGGTTGTATATATTTACTTAACTAAAGGTGATGTAGTAAATGATTTGAATTAACCATTAATTTTTTATCCCTGTTATTACCCAACATTGTTTACACTTTGACAAATTAAAAGAACAATATCGCGCTATCTTCGATTCATCTTTCTTTGATTCATTATCAAAATGCATGTGGCCTATACAAATACAAATATTCTGCAATAATAACAATTGCAAAAATTGCATCTTTCATCATCATCATCATCATACTTTTTTTAGGTAGATGTAGATGTTCATAATTTTCTTCAAACGATATTTATAATCAATCACATCACCCATTTATTCAATTTTCGCGATTACATCCCTGATTTTATCAGTCATTCAATTTAAAAAAATAGCACCATCATGAAAGAACCCACCCGTTAGTCGAGACAAACTGTTGGTTTGCACTCTCAAATTACAACTCATGATCTTATGCTTCACAGCCCCTCATGTATGTAGCTAACTGCACATGCACACAGGTAAACGCATACAACGATAATAAACAATGCAATGCAAACAAATTACAAACCTATGCATCACTAATTCCTTGCATTCACATTATTAATCGAATCCCTATCATGTTTCCTCAAATATATAAGCAACAATTCATTCCAAAACCCATTCCATATTACCGGAATTCAACTCAACTGAAGAGTGCAAAATTTAATTTAATTGCCATCATTATGCGTGGAATTTTTGTTAAGTCCGTTCAATTCCTTGCTTTAAATATGACAAAATACAAAATTGCAGTCGGAAATTATTTATGTAGAACAAGATACATTATAGCTAGTTAACAAAAACAGGCATGTTTAAAAGTTTAGTCCTCCTATAACTATGTGTGTGAACCAACGAATGTGCCATTACTATTTACTTGTTTCTTAATATTTACACACACAAATTGTGTTAATATAGCTATTCCTTGCTATGCATTTT
>JAHZNC010007105.1:0-10194 GCA_027744095.1 Zhuqinia jingwanae | reverse complement strand
GACAAGAAAAAGAACCTGGGGAAAGTCAACCGCTTTCTTTCCAAGTAGCCATTAAGTCCCTTC
Organism: Zhuqinia jingwanae; assembly: GCA_027744095.1. NCBI lineage: Eukaryota > Metazoa > Arthropoda > Collembola > Entomobryomorpha > Paronellidae > Zhuqinia > Zhuqinia jingwanae. The sequence continues at coordinate 10,131 of JAHZNC010007105.1, read as the reverse complement.
TGAATCATTTCCAATAAGTCATTTGCTTTCTTCAGTTTTTCCACAATTTTGTCAATTTTCAGTATGGAAAATGCCTTGGGATCAGTTACAGCATGGCGCATAATGACACGGTAACAGCTCAAACTTGGGTACGTATTCGTCCAAATTCATGTTGATAATACGCTGCAATGTTAGATCTGGGGTGGGGCGAAGTGGGAATCCAATAATTTCCGAAATCTTTTCCCAATGGCGCTCACGCAAACCTGGATTACCGAGTGTTGTGATGATTGGTAATTTTTCTTTGAACAGCTCAATTAGGCCTTTCACCTATTTCAAAATATTAAATTAAATTACTGGAATTTTTTGAATTAGATATGTAATGTAAATTATAAAAATCATATTCCTGGAATCATGTGGGCTTAATCAAACCAACTATATAATATGTAACATCTACTATCTACCCGGCCTTTATATATGACATAATATTACGCAACCCAGCTCATAATAGGATCTTTATAGGATCTTTATAAGATAGGTAGATATAAATAAAATAAAATAAATATAGTTGGGTAGATAAAACCGTATAGACCCTTTTCTCTTATACAGACCTGAACAACAAGGTCTCTAGCAGCTGGGACATCACTGAACGTTTTTTCCAATTTGAAAATAATTCTGTACAAATTGCTGACATCGCCTTCAATGGTATCCGGATCATGAGTACCAACTTGGCTGTTGAGCCATAAGTCTCGTTTCTCCAAAAATTCGGAACAGCTTTCATAAAGACGAAGATATGGAGCAAGTTTATCGGATACCTACGTGGGGTGTCAAAAGGTTATATATGTCCGTTATCGTTACCATTATGTTTCAGTTGTGTATCTGGTTCAAATGAAAGAGCTGTGCAGAAATTAGTTATCTATCTACATACCTGCTTTCGCGTGGGATAATTTGTAACTTCCCATTCAAACATTTCTTCCTCCTTGTTAAACTTGTCAGCTTTGTCTGCAGCAGCCTGCAGCTTGGCGTCGAGAGTTTGTGCCCTTTTGAGATATTTTGGTAGCTCATCCAAGTCGCCATAATATTGAAACTCTTGTACTTGTTTAGCATAAGACTCAAGTTCTTCGTTAAATCTGATTCGCTTGAGCTATATTTAAGGGGAAAATCAGGCAGTGCAAAATACTTTTTGGAAATCATAATTTTTTATTTGTTTTTTTTACCTTGAGGGAATCTTGGAATTCTAACGCTTTCTTTGCTACAATTTGATAATGTTCCTCCAAAACGTATGGCATTCTATTACACCACTGAATACTCTGCATTTGAAGTTTAGAGAGAATGGGAGAAAGCTGCATAAAGTCTGCAATGAACATGTATCGACTCAGATACTGTTTCACTTCTTGTGTCATTCTGGGAAGGGTTTTCTCCTTAATTTTCTCAATTTCTTCCTTGAGGGCAAATAGCTGCTCAGCAGTAGTTGGAGTGCTAAGGGCCTTTTCGCTGATTGCCTCATACTCCTCAACAACGCTATAATTTAGCAATAATAAAATATAGAATGATTCAAACTTTGGTTATAGTCTTTTTTATATAATAAATAAATTATTGAAATTATATTCGTACTCTTTCAAAAGTGTATAAAGTTCATGAATCATTTTTTCCAAGAATTTATCCCTAACTTCCATCGCACGGTTCGATAAGCCTTTTATCAACTCGTCACAGTGAATATCGAATATTCCTATCAGAGTTTTTGGATCAAATCCAGTAGGAATTTCCTGAGAAAGTGTGTGGAATTTTCTTACTTCCTCAACGAGTTGCTCCCAGGTCCGTTCTTCGTTTATGAAATTTTCCATCGTTTCATCATTCTGGTTGGAAAAATGTTGATTATTTTACTTTACTTTACAGATTTTTTAAAAAGCATTTACGGACCGAGGACGGACATCTGATTATTATTTTTATTTACCTCTCCATTGAACAAAAATTCGTGTTCATTAAAAGCAGCGACGAATTGTAGTGGACCTTGCGTTTGTTCCCTGAAATGATCCACTATTTTTTGCTTTGTTTCTGCTACTTTAGCTGGATCAATTGTTGGCTAAAATACATAAATGTTGTACATTGTTACATATGTGTGTGCTTTTCACACACACATTATAAGTTAGCATCAATTTGAAAGGCACGCGTGCAAACCCGTTTACCTTAAGGGCTCCACCTTCATCTCCACCCTCATCCCAATTTCCAAATATCTTAGCTTCCATCCTTGGAAAACTGTTGGAAACATCCACAAGATTGTCAACCACATTCAATACAGCAGCTTCCCAATCATCGAAGGAGGGGACGGGAATCAATTGATTGTGATGACTAATAAATCTCACGATGAATTTAGGTCGATGAATGAGTTGCTGTAAAGTAAAATGAAAGTGTATAGACCAGAAGAGCATCCCCCGCAGCCCACAGCAGTATAATACATTGTCATTCATTTCATGATCCATTCATGATATATGAAATCTTTTGAGAGGAAAGTAGTCTAGAATAATTAATACCAGGTCGCAGCACATAAAGTCTGTATACTCTTGCAAACTTTCATTGAACAATTCTAGTAAATTGGACTGCATCACGGTTGCAACACAGTTGAAGAAAGCTCTCATTCTTGATTCGTCATCGGCTTTAGGCACCATGTTTCTTTTGGCAGCCTGGAGAAACATTCACATTAATAAAACGTATATGATAAACTTAATTCCCGAGACGAGAAGAAAAAAACGAACGCTGCCTTGTCAATCTCAAATTACCCCGATCAATGTGCCCTGAATTCCGTTGATCCATTTTCTTAGCAGGAGTCCCCGTACATCATCAATCATGTGCTTGGTGGTGTCTCTGTAATAACGCAAGGTGAAAGCATCTTTTTGCTCGCCAAGAGTGTAGCAGTCCACGTATCTCAAATTGCTGAATATTTTATAAAGTACAATTTTGAAATAAGTTATATTTCTTCCACTTGATTTTAGTGATTATGTTGTTTTATTTTTTTAACCTGAAAACAGCACGCCAAACCATATTAAGATAAGCAAGTACAGGGTTTGCAGCATGAAGATGTTTCAGTAGTCTTTTTTTCGCCTTGAGTACATCAGGCCTCCATGGCTTAGGAACCTTTTGCAGTACTTCATCTCCTCGTGGACCAGATTCGAGTTGAGCTTGGGCAAACTTGTCAGGTTCATGAAGTACAAAATCCACCATCGCTTTCTTCACTGCAATTCTGTAACCGTCACAAACCTCATCCGATAGGTCAGTACTTAGAGTGGGATAGTGTTGTTGCAATCGTTGTGGAACATTTTTCCACATGTTGTTGAGCCAAGTGGTTGCAATCGGTCGAATATTGATGGCATCCAAGCCGTTGTGAATGTAAAAGGAGTATCGAAGCTCCCCAAGATCCTTTTCAGTAGGCTCAAAGTTTATGTCCAATTTTGGCATTTTTCCATCGTCCGTTTCAAAAGAGTCGCCCATTGTGTGAAAAAGTTGGTCAGTCGATGTATGAACAGAAGTCGGGGTGACCATGCTGTGAATCAGTTTAATCAAGGCTCTTCGAAACTCCTCACGTTTTTTGGCAGCTTCGGCCCACTCCTTTGCTTTCGTCTATGAAACATAATTTAACTTTGTTAAATCAAATTAAAACAACGTTAGTCAAATTTTTATTCGCATGTAGATGCATTATTATATGAGGTTGTACAGTTGGCGCTTTTTTCTTTCGTTCACTCGGCATCACATGCAAAGAATCTTGTTTCGACCCCTTTCTTTTTCTCCGTTGACGAATGAGACCATCAGGTACCGTGAAAAGATCCTCTGCAACCACTTCGGGTCCCTTATCAGAGCTCCGTACATAGAGCGTGGGAGGTTTTGTCATGCGTGTAATGTCACCAGCCCCACATTGATGATGAGGATAGCCCGTGCCAACCTTTGTGCCTCCGCACTGAGTAGCATAACGGTCACCCCTTTGAAACTCTTCATTGGCACCAGGTCCAGATCCAGAATCATTGAATAAATCCTACAGGGGGGGTAGATAATTTTTTATTATTATATAAACCATAGACGGTGAATTGAGACTTTGAAACTTTGTATAGCAAAGTACAGCGTGAAGAAAAGTTTTACCTCAAGTTTAAATGGCCGTATTCCCTTCTCTACATATCGGGTTTTCTTTGCCATGATATCATGTACTTTGCCGCTGGCTAATATTTTTTTTGGTGTGAAATGTTTTACCAAGTACTCAGGTACTCAGATGTAGTACAAAAAATACAAGATCGTGTAGTAAAATGATTGATAAAGTTGGTGAATAAATGATCATGTAAGAGAAATAATGAATGAAACTTTATTGATTACACATGGAAGAGAGATCGAGGGTGAGGGAAAATAATTTATCGATTTATGACAGGTAAATAACACATGTTGCCACGGGGCATGTGGTCCACTGTTTTTGTCACCATCAGTGACTACACGTCATGATGATGTTATCATCCACCCCTACATGCGCATCCCTATTCGCTGAACCAATAAACTTGACTAGTAAAGAACAGTTACTTTTGATTTGATCGATAAGGTAAAGGTGATAAGGAATGCATTCTTCATTTATTCTGATGTGTTACAATATTATTTTTATGAAAATTTTTATGCGTTTCGAATCACAAATTTTAAAATTGATTATAATTATTATAACAGTAAAGCTATTAAAGATCGTAATATTAAAGACATTTTTAACACCAGAAGGTACATAAATCTAATAGTACAAATTGTAAAATATTTTTGAACTATTCATAAAAACTTATCCTAGAATCTTAAAACGTGACAATAAATATTATGATGCTTAGTAAATTAACTAAAATAGTGATGATGAAAATGACAAAATAAAATCTTCTGTAATGTACAAGTAAAATGTAAAGTATAATTAACGTAATGGGTGAGTTAGTTTAAAGATCGAACCAGCTACAGAGTAAAAATGTTAAAAATAAAACTAAAATGACGATCACGGCTGCGACCCTCATTGTTACTCCCCCTAAAAAGATGAACATTATTCATTACCGTTTCAAATATACATAGCTGCAAAATTAAGACGGGGATAAGGTTAACAGCAAAAAACTCATGTAAACTTCTGCCTTACTTGTTTTCTCGATGTAATGAATGTTTATCTGGTTATCAACTGATATACTAACAACAGCAGCATCACACTCAGCCAATACTCCTTCTTCATTTGGTTGCGCCGGAGGGAGAAAGGCTAGACCAGTAACGAACGTTTTATGGGCTTTCTCAATATGTTTCACCCTCTGCCAAATAAAATTTAAGCAAACCTTGTATAAATGTTCCCGAAATATTTTGCGCAAAAATTCAATTTTGGAATATTTTTATACAAATACCTGAAGACTAAAAGCAATGTAAATATCAACATCACCGGTCGTCATTGATCCTATTGCAATATATCGACCACATTTACTGACAGCAAGAGCCGACAAAGCTTCACCAATACATGCAACTTGTGACATCGTAAACGAGGGACCAGTCCAATGTTGAACATAGGATTTGTTTTGCTTGTAGTTTATCGGATTTAATATCACAAACAATCGTGAAACGTTGCGCTTGTCTTCCACAATTCCAAATCTGTAAAAACGAAATTATTTGTCTTTGATACAAGGGGGCAAAATCGTATATTAGTGTAGTTAATTATATTGTTTGTGATTCCCGTACCTCGCTCTCTTGTACTTGAATTTTCCTTCATCTTCGGGTGGTAAATCCAATGCACAGTTCAACTTTCCATCCACTAGCGACCAGATTTTACATTTACCGTCTCCGCCGATACATGAAATCTATAATAAGTTTATAGTAAGTTGTACGTTACATTTCCAGTTATTGTCAGATTGTTTCAAAGAGGAGAGGAGCATTTACCAGCTTTCTATCAGGACTAATATCAACATCTGACACTTCCTTCTTTGATGCGTTTATTACACTTCTCTCAATCATTTCCGGAAAATTCCACACCCTAAGAACTCCATCTGTTCCCCCAGTCACTAATAGCCTGGAATCATGACTAAAGGCTACTGCCCTCTGGCATGGATCTGTCAAGCTAAAATATACATATATAATGCTTACATGAGTTGAGAACCATGTTTAAAATTAATTAATTTTAGCTACGAGTATTACCTAAAATCTGTCTGCACATTTGTAATAGTTTGAATGTCAAATACTAGATCTCCGGCAAATGCGTCTGCTTGATCAGAACTCACGTCATCTTCAGTGGAAGTCGGAGGCCCCCCATTAGCAACAGTTCGGTGTCTCAGACCAGAGGTTTCCTTATCCTTTTCGGGGACAGGGGTAGCTTTATAAATTAATAAGATGGTTTTATCATCATTGAAGATTAGTTTTTAAAAAACAGCAAACTTTAAAGTTTCGTACTTGGTTCTTTATCTCGAGGGCGTAATTTTATTTGATACACATAACAATCAGCATCCTTTCCGGCTGCTAAAAATATGCGTTTCCCATTTCCCAGAGATCCCACCGAAGAATTCATTATTACAAACTTTCCTGCATTATACCGCTGCACTTCATACGCCACGTATCCATTTTTCTCGTAACCGATTTCACAAATGGCCTAAAAATCACAGTACGTCAGAATTACTCGCAAATAACAGTTAGAAATTGAGTTTTTATTTGCTAAATTAATGAGTATATAGAACTTACAAATCCATTGAATACTCCAGTATTGGCAGCTCCTCCACCTCCGGCAACAATAACGTGATTGCAGGAAAGCGGGTTCACGCTGTACAATGGAAAGTTTATTTTTCCCTGAGCCGGGACAGCCATTTTTATTTTGAAAGGTTATATTTTTATGACTAATTGCTCAAATACTCCAGCTAACTAGAACTCTCATGAAGTTTTAGCCAACACAATTACAACAAACAGATGACTAACAGCTGACCACAAAACAATATATTAATGCTTTTTATTGTTATCTCATAAAAAGGATAATTTTGAATTCAACATTAAACACAAATTAATTAAAACCTCGGTAATACAGTGCCTAATTCTACAAAAGATTTTTTTACTACTTTAGATAGATGATCGAAATAGGAAATAGTTTACAAGCGAATGCTTGCTTGTTGACTTGGTGGGGCAAACTATTTCCTGTACTAAATTACTGCGCTATAATTCAAATAAAAAATTAAGTAGTTACTTCTTCCCAAAAATGGTTTTCAATTTTTTTTAACACACAAGCACCTTTCATCTGCCTTGGAAATATTTATAAAGTGCAACTATCATGAAAAGTGAAATAATATTTTGGTTGCGCAAGAAGTGAAATCTCGCATAGCACACTATCACACGTCGACAAGTTTTGTATGCACTTCACCTGTCTGTACAATGCCATCACTGCAACGTATTGGGCGAATGAAGAAACAGGCCGCGAAGGACACCACAGCTGAAGAACAGATGTTCAAAGACTGTATTTTCATGAAAATGTGAGAATCAACAAAAACATTCTTTGTGCACGGACGCATATTAATTAGGCTAATTTTGTTATCTTCACCTGGCAGTTTATTTAAATTATAGTATTAAAAATGTAACTCTTTACTTATCACAAAGCATTTGCTTCTTTTCTGTCTGAATCTCAACGTTTTTGAACATGACCCCACTTACCATTTGTTAGAAGAACCGGTGTTAACGGTGTTACTCTAGCTAGAAGAAGAACGTGTACTTAAATAATGATCTGATTAAAGGCATCTATACTTAAAAATAGAATCTCAAACCTGTTTGTCTCAGGGAGTATGCAGCAGAGGGGACAAAAAATAAATGTGTCATCATCATGAAGTGTGCATTTGTCTTTAGAAAAACGTTCAAGGCGCTTTTCATAATTACCAAAAAGGCTTTTCTAGTTGGAGTTTGTTTGTTGTTAATATGCGAGTATGCCATTTATCCCATTGTTTTGTTCAAGGTAATGAATTAAACTAGAGATGTAATCGATGTAATTATGATGCGGATAACGATACAAATGCCATATAAAAATGTGTACTTTTGTTGCTACTCTTTCCCGTTCTGGTGTAGTGTTCATGGCCCGACATTCAAGCAGCTAATGATAGCGAGTCCTTACGAGCAATGTTTCTTGCGGATACACATTTATTGGGTCCATTTAGGGGTCATTGGTTTGATAAACTAAGAAGGTTACTCAAAGTTTGGATTTTTATTTTTATTTCAAGAAGGAATAATGTCATTAACTGCATGATTATTTTTCCAGGGAATGGCAAATGCACAGGGCATTCAAAACAGCCATGTCCCTTTTTCAACCAGAAGTTGTATTTTTTCTAGGTAGGATTTGACTTTTATAACATAAATATATCGCTCATTAAAAATTTCGAATTGACCTGACATTTTTGTCATTGTCCATACAGGTGACGTATTTGATGAAGGAAACTGGGTAAATGAAGCAGGGTTTTCCGACTACGTCAATAGATTTTATAGCCTGTTCTCTGTCAAAGGGAATGGAAAAACGAGAAGCTTTGTTGTAACCGGAAATCATGATATGGGATTCCATTATGAGTAAGCATTGCTAACTTTACAAATGACAATAATAAAAAATTATGTTAGATTGGTCAATTATTTAACATCAGTAATATATGAATTGCTCTCTTTGTATTTTTAGAATTATTCCATATTTGCACGGGCGTTTTAATCAAGCCTTTAATACGACATCTGTAAGACTGCTCAAGTTAAAAGGATCAAATTTCCTCTTGTTAAATAGTATGGCAATGGAAATGGACGGGTGTTTCCTTTGCAAAGCTGCTGTAAAGTCTCTCCGCAATATTTCACGTATGAAAGCCTCTATAAAAAGTATTATACACCATATCACTTTATATACAGAGTTGATTGAAACAAAACAAAATTCTTGTACTGTCTTAGGCAAATTAGATTGCCAAGAAAATCCTAATTCTGAACTTTGCTATCAACAATCCAAATTAAACTATAAGACTGGTTCCACCTCTGGTCATAGCCAGACTTACAGTCCTCCAATTTTGTTACAGGTATTCGAACATTAAATCTGCATATGAAAATATGCTAACAACATAATTTTTTTCTTCACATTAATGTTTTTGTTTGAAAAGCATTTTCCCATGTATCGTCCGTCAGATGAAGCATGCAGTGGTGAAGATACAGCTCCATACGACGAAAAATTGGTACAGTTTAGGGAAACATACGATTGTCTTTCGAAGCGGTCGAGTGATTTCATCTTTAAGCTAATTAAACCACGGCTAATTATGTCCGGTCATACACATCACCACTGTATTACCAAGCATGTGGTAGCAACAGAACCAACTTATAAATCTGTGCTGGAGTACTCTGTTCCTTCTTTCAGCTGGAGGAATAGAAATGATCCCAGCTTTTACTTGGTAAATGATATATATGTATGTAATAAATACTATCGTATTTTATCTTATCGTATTGATTACCCTATTTTAATTTTCTAGGCAATAATAACACCTACAAAGTACCATCTCTCGAAATGTTATCTCCCGAAAGAGTCAACTGTGTACTCGCTGTACAGCTTTGGATGTGCCATATTTCTAACATGGTTATTTTTGTCGATTACACCTTTGAATGTTTTGTGGGTCCGTATTTCCAGAGGTTACTCATATTCAGATTACGAGAGGAGACGGCATTAATGTATATACTTATCTGAAAGCAAAGATAAAAATGTCATTTGCACTAGGATCTCAATAATACTCATTCAGGCAGCTGCAAAAAGTGCTTATAATATAGCGGGATAATATGTAACGTAATGTTTGCTTTTACTAGCTAATTCATTAAACCTACGACAAACTACTTACGGGCAGCATTAAACTGTATACAACATATCAAACCTATCTTCTGACGCTAAATAATTTTTAAAACGATCTTGTTAATGATTTATGTATTTTATTTTGGCAATATGTAATTTATAATAATTTGGTGAACATGCTAAATTTAAAAGTGTACTTTTCGTCACTATATTCCTGGAATAAAACAACATGGAAATGTTTCAGCATCGCCCGCTTCCTACGTTTCAGCTTAGGTGTTGAAATAGGATACTACCCCGGAATCAAACTCGGATCAATTCTTTCAAATTTGAAAGAAAAACCTCCTAGAATCCTAATTGGAATTTAC
>JAHZNC010007104.1:0-19195 GCA_027744095.1 Zhuqinia jingwanae | reverse complement strand
ATACAATTATCAAAGAAGTAATCGATCAAATTTGGAATGCATTCCATGCACCAATTGACGTGTCTGAAAAAAATTAGATGGGGGCATCTTGGTCCTAATCTAAATTGACACATATCATATACCCAACGAGGGTGCCCCTTTAAAAAAAACGACAAGTTGGCCCTCGCCTGCCCAAGCGACCAATGATACATTCCACAAAAACATGCATACACCTGCATGAATTTTGCAAACGAGTACAGTTCTTCGTCTTCCCCCCTCGGTGGATACTCCAAAACGAACGGTTCAAAGCTGGCCACTGAAATGTTTAAAGTAAAAGGAATGAACTTTATATATTGATGATGTGTTTTACAAAATATGAATAATATATGTGCTTACTTTTTGGTCTTCTCGCTTCAGCAGAGAGAAAGTGAAATGCACATATGACGACGATCAAAAGAGTACAAGTTGCATTAGATTATAAAACTTGTTTTTATATGGCCGGATTAACCACCACCAAAATTTTATTTTATTAAAAAATGTAACCCTCAAAAACAACTTTGTTGTACAATAAAAATGCAAATGCAAATATATGTATTAAAAATGAAAAAATCTATCAATAACAATTCAATCGTAATGTTAGATAAAATAAAAATTTATGATATAAAAATTGAATGCGAATGTTTCATCATGAAGTTTAATTTGATGTTAATTCAATCTGTATCTCTTTCAAAACGTCCACGAGTCCCTTCGTAGTTTCCAGGCTGATTGACGCACTTGGTCCCATCCAAACAAAATCCATTTCAGAATCATGGAATGTTCTGAAATTTTTTTCTGGTATTCTTGAATGCATGCGAAATTGAATGGTATCAAAAGAGGTGTAGTATGGCTTGAGATAAAAATTACATATCTTTAAACACACATCGCCGTTCCAGAATTCTTTGCTTGTTAAAGCAGCTCTTTCGGATGCATCTTCTAAGCCAATTAATGTCGGCTTGTTTTCTGTCAAGGAGTCAACCTCAATCCTGACCATGATCTCATCCAGTCTCGTTATCAAGACATCCAGCATGCTTGTAGGAAACTTAAACTTGCTGCTTGTACCTCTGCTGTTCAAACGCATGACATGTATCAAATCCTGTTGCACGTCCCGAAAATGCTTTACTAATAATATATTTCCGACGTTCTTTACTTTGCTACAACTCCAGAAAATATTAGCGTTTTCGGGGCGAACAGTCTCAACTACGGAAGTAGTTGGGGTGAATTCCAGTTGCAACTTTTTCCCTCCAGCTGCGTCATTTTCGTTTTCAAAATACCTGTTGAATGGACGCTTGCCAACCCCATCTGATCCCCCCGCCAACGATGCTGCAGCACTGGATGTTGCACGATTATTATGCATTTTTATTTTTTAGAGAACTTTTCACGTGTTACTTGACTCGGAATGACTGCCAAACTGATACGTAGAAACAGGAAGTAACCCCATTTTATAGGTGGACTACAAAATACTAGCTCACTTTTACTTTAATGCTCATTTCACTTTTGTTTTGCGTGTCGCGTAGGCATGGCCAACTTGGTAGTCGCGAAATAGACTTAAAATTCCCTTTTCACATTGCCCCACAAATTTACACACGAGAGTTAAAATATTACCTGGATTTTTTAAAAAACGTTAAAAAAACGTCCAAATACAAACGATTTCCTTATGGAATTTTTCTTAAAAAGCTTTCGCCTTGTCAGGAAAAGTGTATGGATATCGTTAAATGCAGTGTACGTGATACGCTTAGAGCGGATTATTGCGTTACTATTTTAAATGGCGGAGGAGGCGTCGGGAAAAGCCAGGTCCTGATCTCAATAGGTCATCTATTAACACAGCTAGGTATTACATTCTATATTGCCTCTCCCGTGGCAGCGGCGATCTCAGAAATAGGCGGAGAAACGCTGTATTCGTTATTAGGTATTTTTAATGTTAAGTGTTCATATCAGGCAATGGTATATTCACCTATACATAAACGTGTAGCTGAACGAATTAAACCCCTATCCATTCTTATAATTGATGAAGTATTTATGGCAGGTAGCACCCTACTCGGTATGGTCCTATCAAGAATAAGGCGTATAAAAAACACAAATTCCAAACTTCCGTTAAGTTTAATATTAGTTGGCGACAACATGCAATTAAAACCGGTTTCTGATTACGCCTTGTATTCTGATAGCATCCCTCCTCATAATATAATGGCGCGTGACGGATGGGAATTTTTTCAGAATAGTCGATATAGTTTTACCTTAACGACCAATATACGGCAATCTTGTGACCCTGTTTTTGAGGGAATTTTAAAGCGCATGCATAGTAGTGCTACTACGTTGGAAGACATAAAGATTTTAACATCAAGAGTGAGCACCAATTTATCGGACGACGAAGTGGCAGGATTCGCTGAATCCACGCACCTTTTTAGTAATAACGCCCTCGTGCAACTTTACAATGAAATGTATTTATTTCATAGCAACATTCCCGTTCGTCCTTTGTACCCCGTGTCAGAGTGTAATATATGCAGTGCTGATTATCCCTATGCTTTTGTTGGAACGGGTACAAAAATAATGATACAAAGAAATATTTGCGTCGCAAAAAATTTAATTAATAGTAGTACTGGAATAGTTGAACATGTATACTTTTCAAACAGTTCCAACCGTCTGCCCTGTTTTTTAACGGCAAAGTTTCCACGATATTCTGGGTCGCTTTTATATGATGATACAATAGCAATATCTGCGATGGAGGACCAAATTTTATGTATTCATTTAAATAAAAAAATTAAAGTTACATACTATCCCATTAAAAACAATTATTCCATGACTGTCCACAAGTCACAGTCTCAAACCATTCCGAGGTTAACAGTAAGTTTTCAGGGGTTCGGGAAGAAGGACCGCAAGATATACACCGCGATTTCACGCTGTACTTCTTTAAGTAACCTCTTGATCTACGCAGAAAAAAATTTACAAGGCTACTTTTTTTAAACTATGACTGACCATATATATATAAAATGTGAAATTTGTGATTGTTTATACTGTTTATGTGGATCCAAAACGCATCGCAGCATTCCAAATACATGTGATCTGTGCATGAAGTTACTATGTGGGGCCATCAGATTTGATGCATATATTTTATTACAAAAAGTTATTGAAAGTAACGACTCTCACTCATTGTCCGGCTTTGAAGACTTTGAGCTTTACTATTCTGGTGCAATACAGAATAATCCAGATATCTTGATAAATCCAGTATTGAAATTGCTCTCGATTCGATTAAACAAACAATTTGGACCATCGACATTTTATTGCCATGGCTAAAATGAAAATACAGAAAAATTTTAGATGTGGAATATGCTCATATTCGTCTAATGACATGGAGATTTTATCGGATCACTATGCTTCTAAACATCAATGTATTTTCTGTGGCCGTAATTTTTTTAATCGTGAATTCCATAAATGTCAGGAAAACGTAATGAAAGGACGAGGAAAAAATGACATCATTAGTGAACCCAGAGATAAAAATGGTATGTTAATATTTCACAAGGACGTGAGTTCATTCAATGATACATTAGCATTATACACGTATGATTTTCAAGATGTGCATATAGCATTAATTGAAGATGGTATAAATTTCTTAAGAATGCCACTCATAGAATTGCTCACATCATATGTAAATAAACACTCGGGCATAAAATTTAAGTTGACATTTGACTTATTAATGAGGTCACCAAAGGACGGTATAGAACTAATCAAACGTTATCAATGCGCACCACTTAGAATCCTGCATCCGAATTTCGTGGACGATAGCATTGATGATGCATCACAATACGTAATCGCGTTAGTTGAGCTACTAGCCCATCAGGTGTCGGGCCTCATACTTGTAGCTATTTTGAAGCTTTCAATTACAATTTTAAGATTCAGACCCAAGTCGGCGCAAAAATACATTCCATTACCGCCGGCACATGCACAGAGAAAAGGGATTCTCAACATTAGAACAAAAAATAACTTGTGTTTTGCATATGCAGTTTTAGGAAGTCTGTATTTCGATACAGTAAAGAGTCCATGCGGGAAAACTATAAGTCAGAGTAAGAACAAGGAACGACAGAATTTAAAAAAGAAATTAGAGAAGCAGGCCACTTGGGACTCATATATTAGGAATCATACACTTAAGTTGTGTCATGAATTTTACGGAGAAGATCTGAGTGCGTTAGACATGTTTGAGCAACAGAATGACATTTCCGTTTGTGTATATAAATATTCCAAAAAACAAAGTAATTTTGTTCCCTGCCGACTAACTCAAGTTTACTGCACACGTCATGTTACACTTTTGCTAATTTCCCGGAAGGATTTACCAAAAGCAGAACGGAAGAAATATACAGCGAATCTTCATTTTGCATCAATAATAAACACATCGTTGTTTTTTTCCTTTAAAAAAAATCATGCGATTGGTATTTGTAGATTTTGTGGGGAGTTCTACAAAAACGATGAACATGAAATACAATGCTTTAATAACGACATGAAATTGGAATTTCCTGAAGGAGATAGTTACAAGTTCACCGAGCTTTATCGCCTTTGTAAACCACCGAACTATCTAACTTATAGTTTCCTTTTCGGTGTAGATGAGCATAACGTATACACCGTGAGCGGGTACAGTTTGCTAGGTATGGATTCTGAGGATAAAGAAGTTTTTACAAATTTTTACATTGGGCCCAATGCACTGGATAATTTTTTGGACCAACTTTTAATAAATGCATACTTTTATCACGATAAGTTATGCAACGATCAACTCCCCTTAAAAATTACGGATGATGACAGGGCTGCTGCGAAACTTGTAACAATATGTTATTGTTGCGACAAGCCATTTACAGAAAAAAATCCCCGTGTTTTTAACCACTCTCATCACGCTGGATCTCAGGCAAACCCGTTATCTTATCCTTGTAATAATTGTAATATTTTAATATATGCCCGTCGTCGTATTCCAGTTTATGGATATGGTCTAAATAAACATCTAAAATTAATTTTGTCACACTTATCTGAAAGAGCACTAAAGTATATTTCAGTAGGGCCTGCTCGTGGTACAGATAATTTTACATCATTACAAATTGACGGCAAAATTCTCATGATTGCTTTAGAAAATCATTTTAATGATATGCATTTTCATGACATACTTTTGCATCTTGATGAACAAGATCTTGTATTGATGAAAAAAAAATTTGAAGATAATTTTGATATTCTTAAAAACGGTCTTGTTTTCCCCCATAACTTTGTAACTTGTGATCAAGATTTTACAAAGTGCTTGCCCGATTTTAACCAGTTCATTGACATAACTTTTCCGACCGGCATTTCAAAAGAGAAATACAACTATGCGTTGCATGCATATCATGCATTGAAGTGTAAAGATTTACGGGACTACGGTATGGCATACCTTCAATCGTCAGTATATGCCCAAGCTGGCTTGATTACCAAATATTGTAATTATATGATGAAATTATTTTCAGTCTGCCCTCTTTACGATTCTACGCTGGCTTCGTATAGCTTTGCGGCTGCTCATTTTTTTTCTAAAACATCATATCAATACTTAAAGTCAACCAAAATTATAAAACGACTAGAATCAAGTATTGTTGGAGGATTATCACTTTGTAACGTGAGACACGCCAAAGCTCATTCTACAAGACTGGGTGATAACTTAACAAACACAAAGGATGCCGTGGACATTTTATACGTTGATTTGAGCTCTTGCTATGCAAACATTTTGGGAGGTAAAATTCCTTACTCCGATTATTATCTTTTTACGGATCAAGAAGTAAACGATTTTAATATGTATGAGATAATGAAGATGGAGACACTTCGTATTTATTAAAAATTTCACTTAGATATCCGGCGTCAATATATGATGCAACAGCTGACTTCCCTCTGGCTTTCAGCAAAGCTAGTATTAATGGAAACGATCTAAAAAATATTTATAACAATATGAAAACGCTTCTTCGAGTAAACAATGAGATTACACTTTCTCGTGTTGATCTAAGTGTTTGTGACAAACACGACATATGGCTGTCGTTGCCGCTCGTTAAATTATTTCTAAAATTGGGGATGCAGCTCATAAAAATAAGCGAAGTGATATCTTATACCACCAAACAACATTTGCATGCATTTACACAAAAATGTATTGAAACAAGGAGGGCAGAAAAAAATCCTCTGATGGCTGGTCTAGTAAAACAACTCCCAAATCTGACATTTGGAAAGTATATGCAGAGTTCACAAAACATTAAAATGCAAATTTGTACCACTGAAAAGTCAGCAACCCGTATGCTCGCCAAAAACAATTGTATTGATGGTCTTCCAATTGCAGAAAATTTAGCTATTTTAACTGTGCGGAGGAAAAAAAGTCTTCCGTATAAGAATATTCTGATTGCCTACGATGTTTTAATGCAGAGCAAGTACGTTCTTTACACTGCAATGTACTGTCATTTCCGTCCTCTGTGGGGTGATAACCTAACAGTGTTATTCTGCCAGACAGACTCATTTGTTCTCCGCATAAAACATGCTGTTAATTTGCTGGAAGACTTGAAAAAACTAGAAAGCATATTGGATATGAGCACTCTGCCAAAAGAAGTTTCTATATACAACGAAACAAAGAGAACCGGTGCTATTTTTAAATTCGAAGCCTACTACATAAGAGAATACATTGCGTTAAGGGCAAAGTGCATTTCAATTTTGGAGGAATTTCCCAACTGTCCTCACCATAAAAAAATTGATACCTCTTGTCCACAGTGTGTCAGGCACATATCTAAAGGCATAAAAAAGCAAAAAGTCACGCACGAAAAATATAGAAATATACTTAAAAAATTAGACGTTGGTTGTTTTAATTTCCAGTCAGTTATTGGTGAGGCTGGAGGCCTGAAAATTGTGAAACGTGAACGAAATTCTGGGAGACGGGAACAGAATTTGGCTTGACGTGAACACCAGCGTCCCGTTTGGCTATCCAATTTCATCATCATGAAGGTGGTCACAAGAAAAAAAGTTAACTTTTCTACCAACGTAATTTTTTATATAAAAGAAGATATTTCGTGGAGTGAGTACAGACTTCAAAACTGGCTAGTGACAGCTGCTTACCGTGCTCGTTTTACTGATAAAATAAAACAATTTGAATTAAAAATAAACCCGTTTTTGACAACTGTGCATCGTCTTAAAGTAGCAACAAGAAATGGATTATATTTACGGGCCAACTGACCTTCGTTTAGATAAGTTTAGTACGATTATTTTGTGTGGATGTTCAAGAGCTGGAAAAACATGGACATCAATTAAGATATGTTTAGAAAGAGAAAAAGTATTCCGTGTAAAGCAACCAAGAGTTATATATTTTTACAAACATTATCAAAGCATCTATACGTATGCTAAGAAAATTGACAAGAGCATATTTTTTGTGGATTCAATTGACGCTCTGGAGGATAAACTAAAGGATAATATACATACCCTTATTGTGTTTGACGATTTCCTATCTGACACAACATCTGCTCATCATAGGTGCTATACAAGTTGGTTTCTTTCGAAGTCTCATCACACAGCTGCCGATTGTATCTTCTTATCCCAATTATTATATCCTCATAATGCAAGGAGTTGGGCTTTAAATTGTATGTACTATGCTATATTTAAGTCATTTCATCAATATCAGATACAAGTGTTTTTGAGAAATCTTCGACCTGATCATTATCATTTTCTTTTTGAGTCATATAAGAATTCTACTCAAGGAAAATATGGTCATTTCTTTATATCTCTTCACCCCGCAACGCCAGATGAACTTAGGTATCGTGATAATATAATTCCAAAACAAGGTCTTAAAATATACATGAAAAAAAATGTTGGACAGAATAATCAACAACTTCCAGTTTTTAATGAGGATAGTTAGATGCAATGACAAAACATACAAGTTTCTTGTACGCAATGCATCTGTCGATGAGATTCGTGCCATTATTCATTGCACTGACCTGTCCTCAAAAGCAAACAGAAAAAAAGATAGAAAAAAACTAGTGATCAGAACAATTAGTTGTAGTCATGCCGTCAGCATTTTTAAAAACAACAGAAAACTGGTTCGGATAGTTGTTTTGTTCACTTTGTGTAGACTTATGCAGTGGACTGTTAATCACATTATAGACTCATGTTAGTATTACTATGTGCAAGTGTGTTATTATTAAGAAAAACAGCAGATGGTTAATGCGATTATTAAATAGCTCAACTCGTACGTTTAATATTTTTATTGATAATGCATCCTTAAATGAACTCAAGTGCATTTCTTATTGCACTCAATTGTATAGTGTCCATAGAAAAAAACAATATAATCAATTTAAAGGACTCAAACCGGATGTCACCTTTAATTTTTGTGTTCGCGCATATAAAAAACATATAAGAATAGTAAAGAGTGCTTTATTCTACGTCATAAAACGATTTATTTATGCAAATCAAACATATGTTGAGCTTGTAAATGAAATGAGTATAGACTCAGATACAGAAAGTGTCGAATCAGGCGATTAAATTATAGCCATCCACTAACGGAGAAAATTTTTTTGCCCTGAAAATGTATGAGGTTGGCATCTTACCCCGAAACCTAACTTGGCTGTTAATATTGTATAAAAGCGGTAGAAGTAGGTACAAGAAACTTTTGGATAATGCTTCAAGAGCGCAGATTCGTTGCATTTACATGTGCATTGTGTTATATGGTTTGCCTAGAAAACTAAATATTTCTGCAAAATTATACCAAAAAGAACACACAATTAGCCTTTCAAAACTTATAACATGGTTTACAGATAATCCAAGGATTATTAAAAAAGCTTTATTCCATGTACTATATGGATTTGTCAGAAACTACTTGAATCCATCAAAAATTCGTAGGCTTTTATGTCAGGTCGAATATTAAAAACGACGATGATAATATATAAATAGCTTCACTACAATATCATAATTCAAGTGAGAAGCGTCTCGTTATGGGGTCTCATGCTAACATATATTACGTCGTCTCGCATGATGTTTTTCATAAATGCAATATACAAGACAATGAGGTTGACAACAAAATCGCACAATACCCCTCTAAAGTGGCAAAGAGAATGAAGGCCGTTTTGTTGCTACTTTCAGCTTCTTTGATTTCTTGGGATACTTTAGGCTTTTGTAAAACACCTACAATTGAATTACAGCCTGGTTGGAGCGTGTATGATTTAGTCACGTTTTGTGTTGTGGGTCGGGGCGAGAAACCACCAGAACTTGAAGGGTTTATAAAACTGTTGTGTCGGATAAAAGCGTCAACATCTTTATTTTGTGTGAAAATACAAAAGATGATTGATAGGCAGGAAAGAAAAAACCAAAGACAAAAATTCAGAAACTAATGGCGAAGCAAAAAAAAGAACCTCAATTGGAGGACGCATATATTTTACGAGCTTGGAAAAATATAAAGCAGCGAGGAGGACTTTCATCTCTTTCCTCGTTTGCCAAAAGCACCAAGACTGGGCGAAAATTGAAGGACCTGGAAAAGACACTATCTAAAATTGAATCGTTTTCAATGCACAGGCCACTGAAACGTAAAATCACGCGTCCCTCTATGATATTAAGTGAACCTTATAAAAATATTTGCGTAGATCTTGCTGACATGACAAAATTTAAGTACCAAAATTCACATAATGGATGGATAATGGTTATGCTTGATCAGTTCAGCAAGAGGGTGGCATTAGTGAAGCAGAAAACCAAAAGTGCAAAAGACACTGCAGATGCCATCAAGAAAGGGTTGTTTGAAATTAGCAAAGGTGGCAGGAAAAAAATATCACAGGTCCAGACAGACGCTGGAAAAGAATTTCAAGGGCAAGTGCAGACCCTTTTTAGGAAGCATGGTATTCATCACTATACTACACACTCAAATAATAAAAGTTTTAATTGCGAACGCATGATTCGAAGTATAAAAGATAAAATATACAAATACTTTACTCTCAATAACACAACCAAATGGATCCAAATAATTGGAGACATTGCAAATTCTCACAATTCAAAAATTCACTCCTCCCATGGAATGGCACCAAATTTTGTTACGGAAAAGACGGCTGATTTAGCCTTTAGCAGGATGTATAAGAAAGTAATAAAAGCAAAGTCGACAGTGCAGAAGTATAACATCAACGATCTTGTACGGGTCTCATCAAAAAGGCTCATTTTTAGA
This sequence comes from Zhuqinia jingwanae, assembly GCA_027744095.1. Lineage (NCBI taxonomy): Eukaryota > Metazoa > Arthropoda > Collembola > Entomobryomorpha > Paronellidae > Zhuqinia > Zhuqinia jingwanae. Next base: position 9,015 of record JAHZNC010007104.1, on the reverse strand, counting down.
AAAGCGTACTTACCTGGCTATAGTAAAAAAATATTTGAAATAAAAGCAGTTAAAAAAACATTCCCAGTGATATCATATGTACTACAAACCTACGATACCAAGGACGAATTAGAAGGTACCTACGTTGCCGATGAACTGTCTCCCGTTACCCCAGAATGATGGACTCATTTTCAGTGGCAGTCGTAAGTAATCTCAGCAAAGATTTTGCTCATAATTCCTCTACAAAATTTTCAAACCATATTCCAAAAATACAAAATTTAAATCTGTATGAAGTAGCTCTGGAGTCGATTTCATTATGTGACGATTTCAAAAAGGACCACGTAACGGCTCGTATCCCCCCTATAACCGACGAGCCGGATGAAACAGAGTTTTTTGATTTGTCAACCAAATCTAATGAGATTCTCGTTACCGATAATTATTTTTCTAGCCTTGGTGTGTCAAAAACTTCAAACAACTGGTTTCATTTTATACAATCTATAAGATCTAGATTACTATTATATAAATGGCCCCTTCAAATATCCCCCTTTTTTAAGGAGGGGAAAATAGATTACGTTAAAATATATTATGATGGCCCGGAGGGATACGAAGTTTTTATAGAGAGTCCATTAAACCTAATCCTCGGTTTCAAGAAGAAGACTTTCCTTCCTAGAAAAAACACTTACAAAAGTCGGCAAACCATTGATCTTGAAGCATTTAAATTATACCCAATGGGGGTAATTGGTGACATATTGGAAGTTAAGCCAGTCAAACACCTTATTGAAATGCCTCAAATCCTTGGGAAACCAATGCTTACAACGTTAATGAAAACAATTAGCGATACTTTAATAAAAAACCAACATTTCGTGAAATTTGATATTGACGAAAGTAATAACACAATGACCTTTGAGGTGAAACCGATAAGGAAAGGAATTTTGTTGTCACCGTTTTTAAATAACTACCTACAACTAAAAGAATCATTTACATTTTATGATGTAGGCTCGGTTAAAGTTCCCGAAAGTATAATCAACCCTGGGGGAATCCGAGAATTTTATTTAGAAACACCAAAGGTTTTATCTTGTGATAAAATATTAGTTTTATGTGATCTTATTTCAGACCAATACTTTGCGGAAAAGAAAAGCAAAATTCTCGCAATTCTTGACAGGGATGAAAATATAAAAAATGTGAGTTTCCACGCATCCACGCTAGTATATAAACCAATTGAAGTGAGCTATGCGTCTCACACAACCATATCGCTCGTCACTGACAGGTTCGAATATTTAAAGTTTTCTGATCAGCCAACAACAGTAATTTTACATTTCCGTTATAAAGGAATGCTATGAAGGTTGAATGTGATGAGAAAAGAAATTGTTACGCTGAAGGAATGGAAGAATTACCAGAAGACTTACTCGCAGTAAAATCAGTGAAATCTGCTGCCTTTAAACCCAGGCGTAAGCGTCGTCGTAATATAAAGGGGGCAGGTAGAAAGCGTGGAAAAGTTAGTATAAATAGAGCACCAGTTAAGAGACGTCGAAGAAGGCGAGTTTTAAAAACAGCAAAACGACGTGTCAAGAGGAATAGAAAACCAAGGCGAAAAAGGCGATAATAATGGAGAAGAAATTACAGAAAAACATTGAATCCCAAGCATTAAAATCTTCTGCTGTGTACAACACATCATTAAATTTAAACCATATGCCTCCATCCGACATTTCCATTGTCTCCGATCATTATGAGCAAGTGTCCACACAGTTCCCCATTACTGGGAGTTCGTCCATTACTTTCAACATTCCAGTTACAACAGAGCATTATATTGATCTGTCAGATACCTATCTATATCTTAAGTTGAAGTTGACTGATAAGGATGGAAACGATATTGGGACATCCTCAAAAACTGTACCGGCAAATTCTGTATTTTCCACCATTTTCAAGTCCCTCGATATATCTGTAAATAACGTGAGTATAGTGAGTGGTACCAATTTGTATAGTTATACTGCGTATTTAAACAATGTACTACTTTATGGGGGCGACGCAAGAAAAGCAAAGCTCAACTCCGAACTCTTTTTTAAGGAATCGACCGCACTTGCCATAGACGACAATAATACGGCATACCAGCAATTAAAAAAAATAGGACAAGAGAAATTTTTTGAGGTGGTTGGGCAATTACATCATCAAATCTTCCATTTGAACAAGTTTTTCCTGCCGGGCACAAAAATATCCGTGACACTAAGGAAAGCTGACAATGAATTTTGTCTACTTGCACCAGACCCACCGGTAAACACTGTGTTTGGGGATAAAGTTGAAATTTTAGAAGCCACTCTTCGGGTGCATAAAGTTATTGTTAATTCAGTTATAAAAGATTTGCATGAAAAAGCATTTGCCCGTGGAGAAAAAATGATATACCCTTTCTATGACGTTCAAACAACATCATATCTATGTCCTTCTGGTCTGCTGCAGCACACTTCTGATACACTCCTGACGAAGACCCCATCCTTTGCTTGCGTGGCTCTAGTAAAAAGCGACAGCTTTAATGGAAAGATAAGTAGCTCACCGTTTCATTTTGAAACAGCTAATCTTACTAGTTGCCAATTACAGCTCAACGGAGTAACACAATCTTATTCATCGCTCCCAATCAATACCAGCGAGCATCAGTACCTAAGTGCATACAGGCAGCTAATTGATGTAATCCTAAGTCAGGGGGCAGGATGCGACATTACCAGAGAAGATTTTTTAACAAATGGGTACTTCATTCTTCCCTTGACAAACGCAGCGAAGCGAGATAGGTTCAGTCTTTATAGAGAAGGTAATGTAAAAGTAAAATTAACATTTTCTACTTCGTCTGGAAGTACAAATTATAATGTCATATTTTACTATGTGACAAGAAAAATTCTCAGCATCGACAGATCAGGAGTTTATATTGAATAGTAACAATAATGTTTATGTAGGCACAATGCCTCACTTCTACAGCAGCAAAGGTCTGTTCGATGCCGCTACACGTGTGTCGTCCGAACGTGCATCAGTATACGTTGTATCTAAGGACCATGTATCAAGTGTAAAATATTCATTTTATCCCACGATAGTAATAATAAATACTGCCACAAGCGATAGTTGTAGTGGTGAACATTTTTGCCTGGGCTATGTATATAAAACAGACAAACAGTCAGTCGTAGAGTTCTTTTCGTCCTTTGGCAAAAATGCCGAATATTTTGGTATTTATTTCCCATTCCCAATTATAAAGACGAACAAAACAAGCTTTCAAGAAGAGTCCAGTTCTAGCTGTTCATTGTTCTGTATGTATTTTTTAGAAAAACGGCTTCACGTTTGAAAATATTTTAGAACACTTTGAAATGGGCGAACCATCAAAGAATGAAAAACTTGTACTTGACACAGTCTGTAATTTTCGTAATTACCCTTTTGAAAAGAAACAGATTTATTTCCTCAACTGCCCAGACTTTGAGAGTGCACGTCAAGTTGATGTTATAAAAAAATACGATGGGGTAACGCAAGAAAAGTAATATGGATGAGAACCAACTTCAGTCTTATTCGAGCAGAGTAGCTCTTCATAGGGCTAATGTATTTACCGTTGCAATTGACGAACTTAGTAGCGTTGTGTTAACAGGTCCCACGATTATTAATTTAAATACTGGTACATCTAAAAGTAAAGGCTTGCATTGGCTATGGTTGTTTGTAAGAAATATAAAAGGAGAATACTGTGTTGAGGTATGTGACTCCTATGGGAAGAACTTGTCGTTTTATAACATATCAGTACCATATAAAATTATTAGGTGCAATAATAAGCAACTACAGAGCGATGACAGCAGTGTATGCGGAGAATTTACTCTAGCATTTACCTACTATCGCTTAGTGGCCAAGCAACCATATCATTACATGTTATCGCGGTTTACAAGCAACCTGCTTGAAAACGATAGAAAAGTGGTTGCGTTGTTAAAATATATCCACAGTTGGAAGCAGTCAGCGGAACAAGAACGACCTCCCTGTCGATGGTTAGCGTGCGGACCTTACAAGGTAATTTGCAATGAATATTTGTGATGAAAGCTTCATCATTTATAATACATTTACTCATATTAAACTCATATAGAGTTAATAGTGATATTGTTTACGATTGTTTAAAGTGCCTAGAAAATAATATTTTTTTTGCCAGAACCCTTTTCCCACATTCCCCCGTTTTATTTTCGTGTGGAAACGTTACAGCAGACATCCCATTAGGTAGTATAATAGTAAAGACGGCATGTAATTCATGCGAGTGTTTAGAAATTGATAAACCAGCTTACAAAGTTTATGATAAAAAGACTATTTGCAAACATACACAAAGCAGTAATAGCAGCACTCTTAAAAGCAACTTCTTTGGTGCCTTTATGCTATTAAGTATAATTAGTTTGTTATGAGCACCATTGAAAATACTGCGGTGGGTAAGGGAAAGGTAAAGGGTAGGATGCCAGGTTTCATAAGTCAGCATAAACCTTTTTCGTGGCCACAAAATTTAGCAACACTTATTACCCCACCTCCTCACCAGAAAAGCTGTCTCCATTGTTACATAGACTTTCAAAACATTATATCACCTTACCTCAAGCAGGACATTCGAAACAGTTCTAGACATTATCATGTCATACATGCCTTGTTTCATAAAGTGAAACTCATATTACTTCAATGTGAGCTACAACAAGAAGACGCTAGGGTGCCTCAAGAAAATTTACTGGACGATTTACTAACCTGTTTCGATGGCGGACAAACATAAAACAAATCCAACATTTACCTCTGATGAATGTAAGTGTACAAACCATGAAGGTAATAACTTTCCTGAAGTCATTTCACAGCAAACATTTAGCATTGAAACTGAAGTACTTAGATACTTCCGCCAACTTAAGGAAGCGCGTCACTGCATATTTTGTTTCATGGAATTTTATAAAGCCGTTCACACAGCGACAGAAAAAAAATTATGTGAGAGCGTGAGTGTTGAACGAATGCAAAAAATCATTGATTTGTTTGTTTTTGTAAAGCGGATCCCAAATCAACACCAGAAACATAAATGGACCCCACTAAATTACGGCTAACAAGATAAAGGTACTTTTAAATTCATGCAGACTAGTGTATTCTATTCTAATATAGTTTCTATACTTTAGCAATACTTATAGTTATCTTTAGCGTAAGCACTACTTAAGAATTCAAAATATAAAAATATCTATTGCAAAGAGTGTGGTAATATTTGTTTTAAGTAATGAACAGTAAACCACAGACGTCATCACAGTATAATTGTGAGCATAGTTGCCATGAACTTTGTAAGGATATATTACATACACCTGATTACAAGGTAATACTAAGCGAGTATGTGAATGAGATCACAGCCGGAGATGCGTGCCATAATTGTTTTCAAGAATTTGTATATAAACATATAGAAATAATTAGCAATAACTGTAGCATTTTTACCCGTAAGGAAATATTAAGTGAGAGGTTTACAGAGATTCTACTTGCAAGTTACAATAAATTTTTGGATTCCTTTAAATCTTGTAAAAGGCATCACACCAACCCTGGACCAACGTACTTTTGTTTAGCTTGCGATTTTTGGGTAAGGCACGACATTTTCGAACGTTGTGAAGGATATGGAATTAATCTAAATGCGCAAATATCGATTGCTATTTCAAAGTTTAATGTCCACATGATCCAAGTTTGGACAAGCTGCAAACATGGCTGTGCAAGTTTATAAGTTAGATTCCACGTTAGTGGATACCACTGATATTCCTAGCGATATTTTTGACTTTTCCGTAGTTTGTAATAATGATTTAGTAGAGCGTTCTATCTTAAAATTTAACCCTAATCAAAATTGCAGTAGATGCTTTTCAAATTTTATGAGAATGTCATATGCACTATTTAATAGGTTTAGAATTGATAATAGTGTGATGGATGACACAGAAATAGCCATAGGCCACATTGCTTCTCTATATTCGCAGTTGCACCGGGTACATCAGAAGTGTCCATTAGAACATCATTATAAACTTGACGCAATCACTTGCCAAAGATGTCTACGTAGATGGTTATCAAAATTTGAGGACACCGCAACACTCATACATAGTGAAGAGTGGCGACCACTGCTTGATTTTGGCGTGGCTGTCACAGTGGTTAATCATCATCTTCTTGGACTTTGGTATACATGTCATTCAACTTGTATGCCAAACCAAGAATCTGCTTTATTTGGGCAATGGTAATACAATTAAAATGTATAGTAATAGCATTAATTTAATACTTTTTGTAGATACTTATGTTTAAGGATGACGTTCCATATCCGGCGACATCCACTGAATTATTTTCCTTATTTGTATTTTGGTAGTACAGTGATTCTGTGTACATGCGATAACCCGGCGGAATGCACCTATGCAAACCACGAAATGTTTGTTTTCTTTCCTTGGTAACTTGAACCGTACATTTATGTATAGGCTCATCCCATAGGAGTGATGTGGTGGTGGAGGCTGGAAAAGGCACGACATGCTTGTTGGTATCTAGTAATTACTTCTACATTTAAATTATAGGTATGAATGTTGGAGGTTTAATTTGATATGTAATAATTTAGATTTATTTTCTTTCTTCTAGGTTAAGTTTTAATTTAGCCAAAGCTTGCATAAATTTTGTTTAATGTAAAAATAAAATTTATGTAAGCTTTGGGGCATGTCACTAGAGCGTGTCGGAGGTGAACAAATAGATGACAAATCGAAGTCATTTATTTCCCGTACCGTATTCCCTGACGAGTTCTGCGGGTGGATAAACTCTAGTCTATATTCGCATGTAGACGTATTTTGAAGAGTTCCAATAAAAGACGAAACACGCTCGACGGAAAAAATAGTTTATTTCAGATTTCCTAATGTTACGGAAGGATGGAAGGAAGGATGAACCACATATCATTGATAAATGTTTAATCTACACGACAACCCTCTAGTATATTGAACTGCCTTGTGGTATTTTTTAAATGGCATGTCAGGAATGTAAACTAGAGGGTTATCGAATAATCTTCAGATGCGTGAATATCAATAATAATTATTCCTGGTAGTGGATATAAACCATTGTTAGAAACCCTTTATATATCATATGATCTTGCAGTGATATTCCGAAGGCCAAGTCATATTTTGTATAATGGAATTTTTATCTATGGACATCATCATAATCCTATACATCATCTCCACGGCAACCCCTTATGGGTCTTATACCAGTGTTTGTGTTGTTAAATAACACCGGGTTAAGATTTATAATGGGATTGTCGTAAATCCATCATCAGAAAAGCGGAACATCATTGCAGGGCAGTAAACATAAAACTCATGAATCTTACATGCATATTATGACTTTGGTTTTTAAATAACTAAGTACTAATATGCATGTTGAAATTGTTGTGTTATTGTCATCAGTCATTTCATGACACCAACAAAACCTTATACGACCAACCTATCGTCCCTGAAATGAGGATGCTATAGTTTCTAAATAGCAGCCTGTTTTTAGGGGTCATAGGAGGGTTCTCTCACTCACAGGGTCAATATTAACGGGACATCTACTCATCTTTACCTATCAATCGACAATTTCACAATTATCTTATTGTGCTTGAACTGCAGGTGGTATAATATTAAAATACCAACTGCATAACAAGTACGATAAGGTAGTACTGTGTAATCATCTTCATACATATTCATTATTTACAGCTTCAGGGGATAGCGACCCAAACCTTCTGGAGCCTGCAATGTTGCTGTTATGATTTTGTATTAGCGCCGCATTGCAAGCTTGAGTGGGTGGCTGGTAAGATATCATCGTCAGAAGTGACCTTCATCATACTTGGAAACAATAAAAAATATCGCTTCACTCCACTGTACTTTAATGATTGTATTGTGCTGTTGGAAGTAATACTGTCATTACAAGTACTATGGATCTGTTGACATACCTCACTACTGTCCATCGTCATCACCAAAACTTGAAGATATGGTCCTATGTACGAAAAGGCAAGATCCCGTCGCGTATATTTTAGTCTGTGTTCAGTTTTATGATAACACATACATAACATACGTTCTGGAACTGCTGTACTATCAACTTGTCATCAACACTATGATCAATAAACATGAGTACATTTTTTGTAATATTTTATTTATTTAGTTTAATTGATGTAAATGTCAAAATAAACGAATTATTGATTTTTGAAACAATGTCTTTTCTTGTAATGTACGCTGTGGCATTGCATGGAATATCGGTTTGCTGGGTTGAGACTCCCCCAGCTAAAGTCAGCATAATTTGATGTCTGTGTTTGTTGTATGTTGAAGAACAATTCACTTGAGTAACACATGACTCTACACAGCTTATCCAGTTTGCTTTCCTTTGTTTTCTAAATAAATAAAAAAATTTAGTATTTATTTCCAATCCATTAAATAAACGAATAATTACTTTGATTTTTTGGTTCATGTGTGTCACTTACGTTCTGTGGGCATTTAAAGCTAGTGCCAAGCTGATTAAATAACGGGCTGGTAGGTCCATTCGAAAATCCAATTTTTGTGGGTCGAGCTTTCCTTACAGTTGAAATTCTGCATTTTTTGCGATAAGTATTTATAAGCCCACATGTATTTTTGAATGATCTTGCTCTGTTCATCAGGAAATATCCTTGGTCCACATCAGCAAATTTTTCAAGTCCATAACGGGTACTCATATTTGCAATAGTACATAAGGTTCCGGCATAACGGAACAGTAGGTGGTTGCTATGCCTTTTCTGTAATTAAATCATTTCATATTGTTTTAACTTTTATTAATCTTTAGGATATTATAATTTAAAAGAACTATTTACTTACGTTGCATTGGTTGTCGTAAGATATCATTTCAAAGATTTCTTTGGAGTCCGACATCAACTTAGGACATCTATTGATTTCGGTGGCTGGGTTCACAGCAGCTTTTGACTTCCTGGTTGAGGGGAGAGGGGACGTGCTCGTACTTGATGTCGTAGATGGGTGGGTGGGGACAATGGTAGGGGAATTGAATGGGGGGTAGTAAGGTGCAAGTGGTTTACTG
>JAHZNC010007103.1:0-23214 GCA_027744095.1 Zhuqinia jingwanae | reverse complement strand
AAAAAAAGGTGGCAAATATGTGATACGATTCCTTTTCCACATTCTCAATTTTTCTGTGAGTAAAATGGAGAAAATTTGCAACAACACAATTTCAACAAAATTATATACATATAAATGGCAACTACTGTCGATCTGTTTCTAATTTACTTTCGTTGGCATCTTTCTTGTTAAAACTTGTCTACTTACAACAGTGCTTTGAGATTCTTTTCCGGATCCAGGGCATTTCCCAAGCAGCTTAAGGTGACATCTTTTGTGAACCGAGGTTTGGCACACTAAAATCAAAGCAAGAAAGCGTCCTCTCTGTCAGCTTTTGAGAAATAAATTTCAGCATGAACAAAGATTTCTTACAAAGCGCTTCACTTCCAATCGAACATACATATGTTGGGGGAATTAAAAGACGAGTATGTATAACTATTTGAAAACTTTACTTGTTTAAAATGCCACGTTGTGGGGACTTTTGGAAATAAAATATTTGGTCTTTGGATATCAAAAGGAAATTCACATTTGTCTCAGTAGAGGGCGCTACATGGCAGATTAGTTCGGAACTGTTCGAAAGCAGCGAACATTAAATGTTTTATATACTTATGTAAATCATAAGCACGCTTGTATGCGTGGGTTTACGTTGAGCCCGTGAAAGTCATAGTCATTAGTCATTACCATACCGCGTGTTCCAGAACATTAACACTTTAGCTTTTTATGCATAGCATAAAGCAATTTTTTAGACTAATTAATTCGGCTTGAAGAAATGAATAAAGATGAGGGTTGGAAAAAAATCACAATCTTTCCCTTACATTGACACTGATATCCTTGCTTTCCAAATCCCCAAAGGAAGTCGTGACAAAAAGCACAGAATGTTGGCTGTCGGAAAAATTTTGCCACAAATCGGTGTCCTTTTACTTCATGTACTTTCTGGTGCTTGATGGCCCCACGTCTTCCAGCAATATTAAAAAACACGTTGCTACTTACACTGCTGCTACTGCTAGGGGTGCTTGCTAACGCGGCAGCTGGTGGAGGAGGTGGAGGTGGCTCCCTACTGTTCAATTCTTCCTCGTCCAAATCTTTACAAATCATAAAGAGTAACAATGTGTTTATAAAGCACAAGTTGACCACATCATAACTTTCTTCATATTCATTATTGTTCTGTAACAATAGTACATTACAGAATACATCTCTTTGTTACTGTTGTTCGATAAAATACACCCACCTTCAATATCACGGAATCTCATACCAGTTGATGTTGACGTTGAATTGGTTCGGGATGACTGATGAGGATTTCTAACACGTACCTACAGACAAACAATTTACACACCTTTAAATCCACTTTTTAACAGTTTAACCAGAAATCTGCCAAGTAGGTAAACCATATAGCATATGAATATTTTTGAAAAAATAAGCATTTCCACTTTCCCAGAAAGTCAAATATATTATTTAGCACGCTTAATATAGCCATATTTGTTATTCAAGTTATACTAGCGCTAAAGATAGGCTGTAACAATGTACAACTGCAATAGTAAACTGAATCAAGCCTTGCAGCATTATAAGTTAGTGAACACGAAAACTATACACTTACATCGGCAAAGGGATCATTAGTTCCATTTGATCGCAACCTGTTAGGACTGGAAGGGGTCACATTTCCAGAATTAGTCGCTGGTGGAACGCTTGTGGTATTAGCACCACCACTGGAACTACTACCACTGCTGTGGCTTGTAGTTTGCAGTGGGGGAAGAAGAGACTGCCCAGCATTATTCCACATCTTCCCATTCCCAAGCGGTCCAAAAGCATTCACAAAATAGTCCTCCATAATTATTTACACAAGTTCACACGAAGCGTATCTAATTTGCCACACAAGTTAACTTTTATACGATATCAAACACAAAAAAACTCTGACTTTTAAATACAAAAAACATAGAATATAAAAAAGAATTTTGGGAAACTCGGCACAAAATAAAATGACATATTCGATTACTTCCGTCCTAGTATACACATGTTATCGTGCACTTATTTTGACATATTTTCCAATTATCTACATGTGTCCATATATCCCAGTGGTCGGGCAAAAAACTTTGTAGAAATCTGAAATACTGACCACTATTAACCCTAAACGAAACCTGATGGTGTCGCTGCGTAGAACTGAATGAAATGATATCCCAGCTCCAAACAAGTATCATTTTACTAACTCCCAACGTCCTCGTAGCCGACATACTAAAATTTTTGTTGACGAACTGTTATGTATTCCAATTAAATGTGGCTCATTTTGTTTCGAAGCCATTTTCATTACAGAGCGAGCAACAAAACAAGCTCAATTAACTCTGGTTAATACTAACTAAAACGTTTTCGGCCATGAAAAATATCACCCGATACATATTCTATCAAATTTATATATTATATGAAAATGAATATACAAACGTAATGAAAAAAGGCAGAATGACGATTTGTGGTTCAGGTCAAATTAGAAATGAAATGTGAGATGCATTACAAAAAGTTATGCATCTGATTAATATTTCCCATCTCAATGAAGCAAAACAAAACTATTATCATCATCACTACAACAAAAGCTAAACTTTTATTTAAAAAATGTACCAATGCCCGATCACTTTAATTTACATTTTCGTTTTTATTATTATCAAATTTTAATTTTTGCAAAAAGTAGCAATTAAAACTTCGTTAAGCTAACCCTACGCTTCTTGGTAATACTAATAATACGTTAACTTTAGTCCCCATTTAATATCCAACATTTGTTATCTCTCACATATTTTTGCATAATATTATTCTACTCCTTCCATATGCAACTGCATACCAAAAGAACCACAACACAAACGAGTTCAATTAATCATCACAAAAAATCAAGGCTTCTTTCAAACCATGCCCTTTGATGCATACATCATTGTAAGGCAAGGCAGAGTTTATTTATTTCAATGGACACGTATGACAACAAAGGATGAATCACTTATTATTATAGCCCACCCGAATAGAAGTAAATTAATCAAAAGGTCTATCTCATCATCACATAAGAAGACTATGATGTGATGCTGCTATGTAGCTTCTGTGGTTTAATTTCCTTCTGTCGCGTTAAAGATAAAAATGAATGCAAGTCTAGTGTAAAAGCTATATATAGTAGGTCTTTACACTCAATAAAGCGGACTTTTTCTCCAAAGTTGCAACGTCATTGGATATATATAGGTACATCTTGGACACATATCTTCAGCAGTAGGGTATATATAATATTATTATTGTGAGGGCAGAAACTGTTTTGAAACCGCTACAACTAAAAATGTGGAAATGAGACCAGAGAGGGAAAGTATTCATTTTTATTAATAAAAAACTAATCGTCTAATTGAGAATAACAAAAAAAAAATCCGTCATCACAAGTTGCATACGAGGATGAGATGAGAAGATACGTCAACATCCCATTCAGTGTGCCCTACACTGCACAACACGGCCTAATAAATTATATTTAACAACCATTTTTATTACTATTCTGATGAATTTTATTGTTCCATAAATCTCTGCATTCCATTCTAACGCTAATAAAAACAATTTGTTCCAGTAGCTCTCTGCTGAGATCTAAAAAAAAATGCTCTGTTGTGTGTGTTCATACTTCATACTCGTTTGCCGTTTTGCTCTACTCTACTGTTGCTGATGATGGTGTGTGTGTGGTGGTGATGGCGAAAAACGAAAAATCCTATCTGCTAGACTAATTGAAAGAAAATCTTGCCTGTTATCTAGCAAATTAAGAACGCTTTGTTCCGAATTATAAATGCATACATACATAATGCTACTACGAAGCGAACGCGTATATGCAACATTACCTAAACTTTTTTTGCATTTGTTTGTACGTACTTGCTCGTAACACTATCACTATCTCATACCATTGGACCTCGCGTTTTTATGATATACTATAAAAAATTAAGAACTATCCACAAAAAATAATAAAATTAAAAAAAAAACAGAACCGCTGCAATAAGTTTAGTTTAGCATAAAAAATATCTCACTTTCTTTCTTACCATCATAACAACATGATCATCACTAAAGTTATTTATTTATTTTTTGGTTTTTATGACTTGACTTGACTATTGATTATATATATATATACAATAATAATACGAACTACACACTCTCACTCAATTTAAAAGACAAAAAAGACACACATATGGCAAAGATATTAAATACGATTACTTCTCTGTCTATAGCACGTGTCACTCAAAAAAACGAATATTCCTTTTCAAAATACACATCTTATTGTGTTTAAAAAAAGACAAACACTGCAATAAAAACGACAATACACGTATTGAACAACCTGCTCATCTTCTTTCTGCTGTTGCTGAGAAGACAATAAAAAATAGGTTGGATGGAAAATTGTCAATTTTACATTTGCATTTTCGCTAATTTATTTTTGTACTTGAAGAAATTATTTACTTACATACCTACACAACAGGAATAATAATAGTAGTAGTTGTTCTCTGTTTTGTTGTCTTCCTGTTCATGATGAAGAAAAGAAGCAACAGTTTTACCATGTTTAGCATGCATTTTACCTTGTCACAATATGGAGCTTCTGCATGTGTATGCTTAAAAAAGGGTAAGTGAATGACGTTCGGCGTTCTTCTTCTCGTCTATTTGTGACTCATTTGATGAGAACAGGAATTTTTATGTTGTTTTCTGCCGATTTTACAAGTACATGTAATCACATATATTTACATGGAATTTACGCTTGACTCTCTTCTTGTCTCTAGCTTCCACGTAAAAAAATGTAAAGAACAAGATGTTCGACAGTAGCTAACTATTACGCGAATAATAATGGTTGCGAAGATGTAGCAAATTTTCATAAATAAAAAATGTGATAATGAGGAGCTTTTGTGTGTAGCAGCTATACGCACTCCGTTACTCACATTTTGCACGTGAAGATGAGATTGAGGGGATTCAAGTGCAATAACATCCTACTCAGATACACATTTATACATATTGGTTTGGCTATTATGGAATTTGCATGGATGATGTCCTCTATTTTATTTTTTAATTACCTAAAACCTCCGCTCAACCTCAAGGTTCATATTTATTATTTTCTCACTTTTCCGTGTGTAATATATGGTACATCTTACATAGCATATAAAATGCTTACAAATCAACAAAGATGACATTTGTGTCCACTGCTACAACGAAAAGGATTTTCCAAATACGAAAAGTAATGTGTCCATTGCATTGCCGTAATAGTAATCTTGTGTAAGAGTATACAACCTTTTGTTTTGTATGTATCCTCTTGCTTCACTTACGTACTTGCATACCACTTATATGTCGGTGGCATGTAAACACGCTCACAATATTTTTGATAAATACACTGCACTGGTTGGATTTTGGGATTCCCTCATATTTTATTGATAAAGGCCGTGAGTTTTTCATTTTACTTACAACCATGCTACTCTTAATAGCTTTTTAGGTAGTTTAATCATCATCATATTTTCATGAATGATGGATGAGTCATACCAAATGCCAACCGGATTTTTTGAACCAGATTAAAGGAAAGTAGGAATCTATTATAGTAAATAAAATGTAGTAGTAGTAGTAGTAGTACGTAGCAAAGTAGGATTAGAAGTAATACTAACTTACCTTATCCATTTTGAATGCACCTGTTACGACACTCTGAAATTATGATCCCAACATAAGCAAGCAAAACTTGTCAAAATAATCCGTATGCTTATATTCTCTGCTTCCGTTTCTTCAGTGAGAAAACTGATATGTACATACCTAAGTAGGAGGTATATGATATTTTTGTACTATAAAATTTCGCAGAACTAAATCCAACCAACTTTATTTAACTTTATTTCGTGGTATGTAGGTTCACATAGAATTTAACTGGTAAAGACGAATTGATTATGTCAAAAATGATTTGAGTCAACATCAACCACACTCACTCATGATGATGATTTAAAGGTATGCAGTGAGTGATGATGCGATGCAGTGCACTTTAAAACAGCCACCAAAGAAACCCCAGAATTCAATACCGCAACTAGGTATATTCCAAACTTACACAGCGCGTGGCTCTCTTTCGCCAGTGTAGAGTCATAAGTAAATATTATGTAGCTTCCAAAAAAATATACCTATTCTTATATTTTTTACTATCAAACCAGAGAGCTTCAAAAAATCTCTGGCATGTTGCTCAATCTAATAAAAACGGTGTATTAAAAAATATGCACAACTTTTTCCTGTCCTCCTTTTTTATCGTCGTGTGTGTGTGTGTGCATATGTGTGTACGATATGGCTCATTCCCGGAACTCAACTAAACTTGAATGTATGAGACACAACGGAAGAAAATTATATTATCATCATCAGAGAGATGGAGAGTGAGAGAGATGAGATAGAGATTCAGCATCATCATCAGAAGTAGTCAGTACACCGCTGTGCCTTCAGAATTTATACAAACATCAGTAGTTGTTGTTGATACAAACGCAACGCAGGAATAAACGCACTTGTCTCCTCTCTCCTACTATACGACTGCTATTACTTCCTTCATCTTCTTTGAACAACAAAGCCAAGTAGACATTTGCATAACTTTCCACCACTCACTATTATACAAGTGAACTGACACTGACACACGCTACTACAAATAAAAAACGATCTAGAGTGAGAGAGAGAAGGAGCATATCTCGTCTCTTCATTTTCTCAAACACCTTTTTTTTAAATACAACATCCCAATAAAGTGTCTTGTGAATTGGGAGAAATATTCTTCTTCTTATTCAGCTGCTCACGCTGACTACCAACGAAAACAAAAAGCTATGAGTATATACACCTATACAGCAGCATTCCGATTCTATTCTACATAAATTCATATTATTATTGTTGTATCCTTTTCGTTTTACTATAATCATGTATGCGTTTACACCACACAAACACATACATACGTCGTCTGGCCTAATAACGTGCTCAAAATATTATCAATGATTTAAACATGCAATAAGAAAGAAGAAGGAAAAAAACTTTTATTTCCAAGTAGAAAGTTCATCATAAATTAATTACAGGCAGACACAGACAACAGAGCAGCACAGATCTTTCTATTAGATAAAGGGAATTTAATGCAATTAACCCTTTTGGTTCAAGTTGTATGCTCTTGATATATGCATGTATATTTTTGTCAATAACATATTTTTCATGCCATCCTGTAAGATAGGTGATGGTGGGATATTTCGCGTATAAAAATTTTAACATCGGACGAATGAATGTGAATTAAATACTATGAAAAAAATACGAGAGGAATAAAGAAAGATACATTAGCACGCTTTAGCAGACTGCATATTATACAAAAGCCAAACTCAAGTGCAGAAATTTGTAAAAAAAAAATCTCCAAAGACACATAAACTTTTTTGTATTAAATATCTTCTGAGATTTTACTTTTATAACGAGCAGTGTAAAAATGATGGTATCAAGGCATAGAGGGAAATCTGTATCATTGGATACACAAGTAAGGCAGTGTCGATGAAAAATTTCACGATGAGGCGAGATTCATGATCTCACAGGATGCCACCATCATTTCAGAAATCTTCATTTTTAAGAACTACAAATAAATCGATATTTGAGCAGATCTGACTTTTGTGTTGCATATTGACATTGTCCAGTTACATATTGCAGTAGTATTTTAAATTCAGTAGCTGATATTCTGGAAGAAAGAATTTTAAAAAATCGGTAAACAGTTAGAAAAATCCGACATCACCATCCGATTTGCTATGCTAAATTTTCAACTTATTAGCAATTTTTAAGTTTAAAAAATGAAGGTTGCTGGAATGATGGTGATGAGGATCCTGTCGCTTAATGCGAATCGGTCCTCGTCCTGACCATCGAAACCGCCTTACATGTATAGAGATCCAATGATGTAGATTTTCCTCTATGCCTTGGATGAGATGACTTATGTATATAATGTTTAGAACTCGGCTAATATAGAAATGTAAGTGATGATGTAATATAAAACATAAAAAGAGAAAGAAATGATATTCATTTCGTTTTCCCACGATGAAGATTACGTGATGGTTATAGGCCTTTAGCTATTATTCAATATATATAGAGCCCAAAGCCAATCATAACGAATATTATTAAGCCACGAATAGGTAACATTGAATTCTATAGAGAGTTGCATTGATAATGATGAGTTGATGATGAGAATGATTTGATGAAAAGGCATACTTTTTATTCACGTATATACTTTCCATTGAATCAAATATTTTAGTTCTCCAACAACTTTTTTTTCCCTAATACACTGTATATAATACACACGAGTTGTCTTCTCTGCAGCACGTTGCCTTCCTGAAAGGAAAGTTTCTTTCGAGGGAAAAATATATAACAACTTTTCTTTTCTTTCAACTAACAACCAGGAATCGATGTCACCCCATCGGATTCAAACTAATATGTACTTACCATGATGAACCTTCTTTTTTCTCCATTTCCTTTCTAACAACACTAAAATAGCTGAAATGTTTCTTTTTCTTTGTGCATGTGTGTTTAGGAATGTGTATAAAAAGCCATAACATACGACAATTTATAAACATTAATTTTTCCAAATATTGGATCCAAAGGGGAAAAAACAGGCAATAGAGAGAGAGATGGACCTATGTATTAATGTCATTTATAGAACAAAGTTTCTTAAAGATGAAACTTTTTTTTTAAACATGAAACTGTTACATTACAAGAACTAATATGCAAACATATGGAAACATTTGCATAAAGTATTTGGTAAAAAAAAGAAGAAGTAAATACACTTTCAGCAATTCAGCAGCAATATTTTCCGTGTGCATGCACCCATATCCACACAAAAAAAAATCAAATTTTTGCTTCTCTCTCACTCTGTCTAGATGATATCACCCAGATCATTTTTTTCGATATCATTACACACGATCTCAAAAAATCCTATACATTTACTTACGCAGCTATATTTTATCATTACAAAATAGAGATATTATTAGATATTTGAACCATCAATAATAATATCATGTTTACTGGTGTGTGCCTCCGTTTTCTAGCTACTTTATATTTACTCACTCACAACCAGAAAAAGACTACTGAACTGCGAATTTATGTACAATATGGCTGGCAAAAGTAGTATGGTTAGTAGTAAATACTGTATGTGAACCAAGAAGTAAAAAAGAAAGAAGTGCCTTTCGTTTTTGTACTCAACTCAACTTTATACTCGTGGCCTCGTGTTCATGTACTGTCATCATATCATCGTCACAGGAGGATCATCTTTTTTTCTTTAGCTTTACATTTCCGCCGGAGCCAAGTAGAGCAAGTAGCAAATTTTTTTCACCACGTATTATTATTAGCTAGATATTTAAATATCCAGTATAAAGTAGATAGTTGTTTGGTATGTACATTATATACGTTCTACAGATAGCTTTTTATGTGAACATGAAAGGTATACTTCCACGAACTGAGACGTGTAAGCAAACGGTCAATAGATAGTTCTTAACAAAGGCTTATATTCAATGAACCGGATTTGGATTACCTGCTATAACAGCAAAGAAACATGCAAACCAATTTAGTCACCAGAGGTTTTCAATTAATAATTTAATATGTTTAAACGGAATTTATATGACGTTGCCGCTGGGAGAACATAATAAGAATATAAAAACTAGTATAGTTGTATGATGTTATAGGGTCTAGAATTTTAGCCAGACATTCCTTGGCCGTAATTACTTGCCGTCATCCTTTGTCAATATAACCTTTTGTGCGTATAATATTTATAAAAATAAAATAATACACATTTATCATTATCATAATGCATGCAAAACATCAAACACCATTATTACACAAATGTATAACACATGTAACATGGATGCATATAATATGGCAGAGTGTCACAGGCGAAATTCCGCTTCCTTTTATACTACGAAAATATAATTTTGTGTTTTTAAACAATAGAGCACTAGATTTAACGCCTATATTGTATAGATTGTGTGACAAATTTTCAAAATTGAGTGCCATATGTACATCGTCACAATAGCTTTTTTTGAGATTGAGGAAATTAGAATGACAGGAGAAATTACCTGATTTCCCTAGTTTTTACGTGCATCACGAGAAACTATTTCAGGCTTTTCCTTTTATCAGTATGAATATATCTTTTCCTCTTTTTTCTTTCTCTCTTTTACCAAGCTGATTTTTATCAATCAACAATTGACCGACAAAAAACCTTATTAACCAAAAAGTTAATACACTCAGAAAAATAGCAGAAAGCTCAAAAAATAATTCGTGTAATGTTTTGTGTGTGAATTTTCTATAATAACAACACTATAATATGGGGTATATGTAAATATGCGGTAATATGGCCATCGTAAGTAAAGCTTTTGAGTTTGTTTTCAGTATCCTTGTCTCATTTTTCAATCTCTTTTTGGTTCTATTTTGTGAAAATGGCAGGAGAGAGAGAGAGATATATATATTTTTTTACCCTTTCCTTCATAGTCGTTGAATCTTTGTTTTGACATCATCATCCTCACCATCAACCTACCAAAAAAACTGTTGTGAGAGTTGAGTTTAAGAGAAAACGAAGAAGACAAAGGAAACTATTAAAAAGACAAAGCCACGATGACTGAAATGAGTAAACGTCAGTCATCTGTCTTCTTATCACCTGCTTTTCTGCATGCATGTTTTTGTAGTACCTTTTAACGATATAGTCCAAATTAATCATTCATAAGATAAGGGAATGCAATTTATGTATGCTAACTAGCTATACAGATAATTTTTTTTTTGCTTTAAAGGTAGATATATATTTCATATATGAAATTTAGAGGCATTATCACTCACTACTACTGTGTACTTCTGTCTCACAAATATTTCATTCAATTCTAAATTCCTAAACCAAAAACAAATAACGTTCTACTGCGATCAAAATCTTCATCGTAAATAAGTACATATATGCTTATAGTTTTAATGATGATAATCTTCTCATTCTCTCTTTCTCTCTCTTTCTGTTTATATATTGCTTCATCCTTTCCCCCTTTCTCCCCCGCTGTCAGCTGTCTCTCTCCCATATTATACTTATGCCATACTCATGCCACATCATAATTTTTGGTCGAGATCCATTTGTATTCTTTAGATATTAAAAAGCAAAAGAGTCTTTCCAAAAACGCATACCATACATTTTGTCATATTTGAATTAGTGTGTTTTCATTTCACCAGGGCTCTAGTAGACAATGCATATGCATACATACATAAAATCCCATCACATAATTGTCATCATCATCATCACACCATCATCAAATTCTATAGCATATTTCCCATTACAAGATGACGGCCTTTTTCTTCCACTGACTGTTTTTCTCTTTCTGTCTCTCTTTCTACGAAGAACGAAGAGAGCTATTTCTTGAAAACATTTTTCTGCTCATCATACAATAATATCCCTGGTTTTTTGTCAACACAATCATTATCCTTCTTCACTTCTTCTACTCGACCTTCAGTCAAGTACACTCATGCTACTACCAAACTTACTGAATCAGGGTTTATGATTAAAAGAAATAGCAAAGCTTAGTTCATTGGTTTATACCGAGAAACTAGGCGCACATGCGGTGAAACAGGGGTAAATCATTTAGGTACAGCATTTGTTACTGGAAATGCCCATTTAATTTTACTTTTGATATTCTGCGAACCTTAAATAAGTGTATTAAATACTTGGAAATATTTTTCAAGATCTACCGCGTAAGTAGTAAAATACCGAGTAATTTTTTGTCTGGACTTTTTAATATGAAAGATTTTTTCCAGAATTTAAATTTTACCATTTCCTTTTTATTATTCGAAATTGATTTTTCCTGATCTTGTTTACCAAATCTTGACTTTTGCAACTAGTACAAGAGTAAAAACGGATTTAAAAAAGGGACTTTATATTAGCATAACAATAAAGTAGAAAAGTGTAGGTATGTATGATATTTGTCTGGTTGGAATTTGCAGCGAATTGAATTTTTTTTATTCTAGCAAATCCACCAACATACGGTTATTACCAAATATATTCTCAGGAATTTGTCGCCGCCGGAAGAGAAAATGACAGTCATAGTAGAATGTTTATTCTCGCAAACTACAAACATATTCATTTCTGTTTAACATTACGACATGACTGTCTTGTTGTAGATAAAATTCCTTACAACAACGCACTCTTGTGTTGCTTTTCCCCAAAAAGCGAAAAGAATTAATATTTTCGTATTCATATAGTCATGTGCTATATTATACGTATTACATGAATATGATATAAAATGACGAAAATATAACGTGTCCTTTAAAAAGATGTGTAGTACTCTTTAGTGGAAAATGACAATTTCATATGAATCGCTACGTTCCTGCTTTCTTGAAAATTCTTGTTTGCAAGTGACATCTAAGAATACTAGTTTACTAATGGAGACGAAGCCCTATATTCATTGGTACATACAGGTTTTTACACTACAAGACAACAATCCATTATAGACAGCAAGACAAGTCTGTGCACACATACAACACAAATAAATACATATTTTCAGAGGAACGCAAGTATTTCGAAGACTTCTTTTAAGTAGGAACCCATGTGTTTACACTTTTCCTCGCATCTTTGATTTCGAAATATTTTCTCTTCTTTTCAGCTGAGCAAATAATTTATTCGATACGTGTACAGTTTGGTTTGTATTTTAACGTGCACGCGCTTTACCCTATTCTAAATCCCAAATTCAGGAAGACTAAATATGATTAAAAAGAAAGTAATGTCAGTGGAAGTATAGTGCAGGGACAAGTGGAAAAGTGAAACTAGCATATAACATGATGATAAAAGGTGGTAGGTATAATGTTTACTGACATTAATTTAAATACCACACCATTAGTATATTAAACTTCATGGGCTGGGGCTGCCTGTGGCGTGTGTTTAAAAAGCAAAGAAAAACACGTTCAAAGAAAGTGGACAGAAATGAGTGGAGAAGATTAACACTAACATGACAAAAGTACTTGAAAATGTGCATTTTATGTTCGTAGGTATAAACACTATATATTTCTCTCCTTCCACGTAAATGAGTGATCAACTTAATAAGTGACTTTTTACAACAGTCATATATGTGTAATACCTACTTATAGTCCATTTTTGTATTCAAGGAATGTTCCAGTTGTAAAATTGCCGCACATGTTTTATGAATAAATGTTTATTTTCATTAAGAATAACTGTACATAGCACATCCACATAGCAGACAATAAAACACCCTGCTGAAACTTTCAATGATGATGATATGATGGGTTCTCTCTCTCTCTCAACTTGAAGAGATTATTTTTTGTAAGCACATGCCATGTTTTCATTCAGTTCATTTATCCATCTTCTCATCCACTCACATTTATAGGAGGAGTGAAAGGAGCTTCCACCGCATCACCAAAAGAAGTATAAATAAATAAATAAATATTGGTATATGGTTATTATTATAGTATGTTTTTAAGTTTATAACAATTTTAGATATTGGCTTATTTACGATAAGCGTTGAAAGAGAGAGAGACAAACTTTTTTGCACGTTTTCAGAATATAAAATAAACTATTATGGAAAAGTAAGATGTCGTTGTACGGCGCAGATTGAGAGAGGAGGTGGGGAGGAAAGGAAAGATGGTGATGATGAAATGAAATGATATGGTATTTTTCATACATGTAGCGGAACAGAAAGAATAATAAGAGAAAAACTGATATGTATAGAGTGTTTTTTATGACATTAACGATGATATATATGTGCCTATCAAGCATTTTCCCAACCTTTCAATCCTCTTTTACAGTTCATGAATTTCAGGAAAAATGAGAAATGGCTTGAATGTGCGTATAGCTATTTGTGAGTTTTTTTTTTGCATACATACATACATTGCCGTATATATTTTGGATACATTATACCTACAATAAACATTTTCGTTTTTTTCGGGGTTTTTTCTCTCTTTCATATATATGTCGAGTATGAACGATGAAGTGAAGTGTGTGTGTAGTGAAAAAAATGAAGCTAAATATTTTTTTTTGAAGATATTCAAAAGTTAAATATTCAGTATTCTATGGAATGCATACATATACGACATATTATTATTATTATTATATTACTATATAGTTGAACCTCTCGGATCCGACTGTCTGTCTGGTATACCATATGAATATGGGAAGAAGCAATAATAAATGAGATTTTAGCTATTTGTCGGCCGATCCTTGCTACATTTCACTTAGTAGTTAGTTCTAATGATAGATCGGGTAAATGAAGGAGAAGCAATGGTGGTGGAGGCTAAATAAATGTATGTATGTAGTTGTGGTAAATGTGGGATGCTCGGTATTATATATACATTTATAGTGTTTGGTTTTTATGGTGTTATATAATAAGTACACTAACAGCAATAACAGGACACATATATATATATACACTCCACACCATTTCCTCATTCTCACTCAAACTAAACTGGAATGTTCATAATATTTTTGGTTCATAAAGAGGCACAGAGAGACGCTGTCAACCATGCTCAACTGCATTCGCAAAAATATGCTTTTAAAACTCAATGAAAATGTGCACATTTAAATTATATACAACTCAACCAACCGATAGGACAAGTGTAATAATGCATGTATTTTTATGAATAGTTTATATTATAGTGTCTTCTAGATATTTACATATGCACATATATTACATAGGTAGATTCATATCTTTACAGATAACTTGAACAGGTGGAAAATGTTTCAAATTTGTGAGATGATTCATGATTCATATGTGCATATCTCATACTACTTGAGCTGGGAACGGGGACTTTTTTTAATGAACACGAGTTTAACCCCTTTTTTCTTCACATTTTATGTTACGGTTTGCAGATGTCGACGAGAATAGCACGGCGCGGATCTATCATGATGAAATACGTACACGCGTATGTGAGATTTTAAAAATCCTCAAAACAAAATCGCTATAAGTTTTTTAGATGATAATATTATTACTATTATTATTATTACTACTATGAATTTTCATCTTTTATTTCTTAATTTTCAAAAAGGCATGCGTACAATCTCCATTTTAATTGACACACACATAAAAAGCAAAAGCCTACAACTGGCATTTCCATCCGAGCAAAAAAACAAGCAGCAGCTTCAAAAAAAAATAATGGTAAAGGCAAATAATGCGTCATTTCTATTGGAACACTTTTTTTTCTAGAAAATTTGACTCTTTTACTTCACGTTACCTCGTAATTATGACGTGTTCTCGTTGTCGTGTCGCCACTGTTCCTTTCATTTTGACCAGCACCTCCAGCTCTGCCACGCGCTGTGCTTGAACTTTGGGAAGTTCGCTTCCGCGCCGGTGATCCAGTGAACATCATCTTGATGCGAATATTATGTATGCTAGTTTTATTGAGTTACACAGACTTTAATAATTGATCATAAGATCATCATATGACTAGTACAAGAGCTCTACAGAGAAATCACAGCACAATGACACAGAGTTTTTATAAACAGAATGATGTGTAATCGTACTTCACAATAATTCGTGCAGTATGATGCAGAATTTTTCAAATTATTTGAAATTGAAATGATACAGAGAACAAAATAATTTTTCAATAAAAGGCAAAAAAAATCAGGATCAGCGTTTAAAATGATAACATATAGTATGGATTTTTTTTGTTATTTAAGAGTAATTTAACTTGACGGTAACAAAAGAAAGTAACTTCGTACTAGTCAAGTCGTAGTTTTTTTGTACTTTTTACCTTGAATGCTGGTTTGTATGTTTATGATATAATTAAGATGTAACAACAACAAAAGTATACAATAGGAAATATTGAAGAAATTTGAACATTTATTTTGAGAAATAACGAAAAATTATAATTATAACTAAATATATATATATATAATATATAACCCAATACTGTTACACGTTCACCAATTATTATTATTGTGTATATTGTAGGTACGGTACAATATACATATATTTTCTTGATGAAATCTTCCGTTTTGAAATCCACGCATTAACATTTTTGCTTGAAGTTGTATATTGGAATCCATAAAGAAGAAAGACGTAAAAATAAAAAATCAATCAATTGTTTGTCTGTTTTGAATTGAGTTTTTGATTGTAAATTAACTATGATGAATGCATTAGCATAGCTCCTTGATCGTAAAATGCTTCTTTAAGGTAAACAAACAGGAGTGAAAGTAAACATTTAGGCGAGCATGTTGCTCACAGAATCACAAACAAGCGTTTTTTGTTGTTTTTAGACAGAAAAAAAGTGACAGCAATCCATGTGAAACTTTCGTGTTGCAAACTTTTCTTTTAGCTTTCACTTCGTTCGTTTTAGTGGCATATACAACAATAAATGCCACACGCGCCAAAGTTCTCCTGGAGTTTTCTCGTTTATTGCATTGATGTGTACACACACACGGACACACATGCACCTGTCCTCTTTCTCTTTCACAGCAATCTGTCAGTATACCCTTGTCTCGAATTCTCTTTGTTTCAATATATTTTATTTTTAAACTTTTTTGCTTCTATTTCTATCTGTTTTCAAGACTATAAACATGAAGTTTTTAAAAGGAAAGAAAATTTTACCTCAGTTTCACTTGCGCGTAACGTGATAACTTATGACGACGTGAATTGAGCAATAAAAATCCATTCCATATACATAACCCCTCCCATTCCTTTTGGACAGGCTTTGCTCAATACATTTTAAGTTTGTTTTTTATTCCACACAGAGAACAGGATGGTTGAATTTCAATTTCGTTGTGGTGTACAAACATGATTGCTTTCTAATAAATTGAATAATTTATACAAAACAACAACAAAAATGTCGTGTAGTCGCGTGTTCACTAAAACATCAAACATAACCATTTATTCATTATCCAACACAATGCGTGTAACAAGAGTCCCTTCAAAAGGTTTTTTACACTAAATAAATCCAGTCAGAGTCAGTAAAAGCATTATAATCTCCCATACTTGCACTCTTACAAGAAATTCTTTTGTCATTCAATTCACAGTGTGTATGTTTAGTTAAATGTAAAACACACTAGTTTTGTAAACATGTCACCGTTTTCAGCTTTCGTGAATCGTGAATATTTGAATACGATTAAGTTTGGACAAAGGTGAGTAGAAGAAGAGGAAATACATTGGAGGTGGATTCCAGAAGGAAGACTTATCTCAAGAACAATCACATTTTCTAAAATACAAGTTCTATTATTAAACTTATTAACCCAAAAAAGGCTCTCAGCTGGCTTCTAGTGACACAATTAATTATAGATGAAACTGAACAACAAGAACTACTACAACCACTAGTAGTAGGCTCATTTCCCTTCCTCGTTAAAGTTCTATCAGAAAAGTTTCTACAATAATAATTTTCCTTCACACTACGATCAATTTCTTTTAATAAGCACAACAATAATAATTGATGCTTGTTTCTGTCCCCTCCTGTTAATAAAGTAGGACCGCTAATAGTTTCCTTTCCATATAACGTTTTCATTTTCGTCATTTTTTAGTATCCCTGCAACTTTTGGAAAGAAACGTCAGAGAAAAAATCATTATCATATTATCAATTTTAGTTTAAACACGAGCACCGCACTTGAAGCAAAATACTGTGATAATAGGGTCATCGAGTAGCAGCTGCCATGTACTTATCAACACAATCACTGTACACTTAACGTACCCATTATTACCCATTTCACAACAACAAGTCTACCATGTATGTATAAACTATGTACACACTATAAGTAATAGTGTGATAAATGTACTACACCACCACTCAATTCTCACTCCGTGTATATGTATGTAGTTTACTTTCTTCAGTTCTTCACCAACAACAGAGAAGAATTACAAATTTAATCAAGGTGAATATAACATATATATATATAGGTCTTCCTTCATCAAGATAATCAGCAGATCACTTACACAGAGTCGTGGTGGAGTACTCTGTGTGGTGGCGTCGCTTCTTCTAATTTTCAGCTAATTTCCCACGACATTTTGAACCACTTATTATCTCATGATTTACGTAATAATAAATTCCACACTTGTACCACTCCAATACTCTCACTCACTTTCAGCAACAACAACTTTACGCGAAGGATAATAAATTTTACACTTTTTTCTTCGTCTTCTACTTCTTCTTCTTGATTTCCCTTTTAATATTGAGCATGAATATATCAACAACACTCGCTGCACGACACACTCTCCTCTTGATGTTCAAATCAAATCCAATACCTCTGATGATCCTGATAATGCTTACTCTTCTGTAATAATAATTCCCAAACAACAACTACATAATAATCAATATCATCACGTTATTATGAAGATGCTGCTGCTCCACTACTACTGATACCCTAAAACACGAAATGTACACTGATATTTATATTCCTTCTTTTCCTTTTCTACTTAATAAAATAAGCGTGGGGAGGTTAGTGTACAAATGGAACATTTTTTTGAATCACTGATCATGATAGCGAGTACAACTAGAGGAGTTACTGTGAACACACGCGATGATGAGCAGTTTATCCTTTATGTTTGCTTTTCTGCTCTCTCTCTCTCTCTCCCTTCCCCTTCTTCTGTATTATGTACTTTTACGTGATTTACTAACATTATGTAACAGAGCATGGCCACGATTTTCGGCTTATTTTGGCACAACTAGCTTTTAGAAAGTTGTCTTCGTCAAGAAAAGAAAACGTTTAATGTGTGCGCTGTGTGTTGCTGAAGTTGTGTGCAATATACAAGCAAAATGCAAATATGTAACTGTGGAACACAAGAAATAGCTTAAGACAATCAAGAGGGGAAGCATACACACACACACCTATCCATGCCATGTGCAGTAGTAGTTCTATAGATTAGCCTACTCGATTTTTTTACATTTAACTTGCATGAGTTAAAGGGTTTATATAAACTAACAGGCACTGCAAGAAGAAGCAACTAGTAAACAAATAAACAGTAGTACACTATCTTTGTATAATCATCGAGATGAGATTCACCAGTTATTTGGCAATATGTACATGTACACGCGGAGAAAACAAGCATGCATATCGTAAATCGTAAAAAAAACTGTGATTTTTGCTTTACCCATTTACACACTAATGGGCATGTGTTGTGGAACAACGTACTGTTTGTTGGATAAATGTTATGTTGTACACCACAAAGAAAAAATGAGTATCATCAACAGCACACTGTTTTCATACTGTTTAAATTGTTCTTCATAAAACACACATGTGTGTCTCTGTCCTATAGCACTGCTGAGTTCTCTAAAGTGTCGAGTAGTACTACAAAAAACTACAAATAAGTAAGTGGTGGCTTATGGAAATCGTCAGTCAGTCAGTCAGTGAACAACAAAAATATTTTAGCCATGCCATTTCACTTTTCTTTCCTACCAATGAACAGGCATAATATTTACATGCTAAATCCTTTCAAATCTCGGCTTCTTCTGTGTGTTTCGAACATTATCATTATCACTATGCAAAGTCTTATCGGTCTAGACTGTTGTGTTTTTGTCAAGTAGTCACAATATTGAGTGTGGACAATATTGGATTTAGAGTACTAAGCATAGGGATTCGGAGCAATCCGTGGTGAGACGGGTGAGAGTATGTATGCCTTGCATATAATCACTCTGTTTTGTTCAGAACTGCTCATAATGTTGGAAACTTTTAAACACAGGATGCTATTATATACGTGTGTGCTTGACTTTTGAACGTACTTATTATCATTTATTATCGTGATCATCATCGTCACTATTCCGATTATACTACATTACATGCACGGCCTTTATTTTACTTGTGAGGGCAATAGCTTAAAAATATGCCAATCTTTAATTGTAATAGTGCATAGGTATATTAATGATTGCATATTCTACCATCAAATCTGTTTTTTTTTAAATTAAGATAATTCCGAGTAGTCAATCAATTATTAATTAATTAATCAAATAATGTCCAATTGGCCAACTGATTTGATTTTTGAGTTGTGTAATTGGGATTTTTCAACAAAACTTTTCAGTGTATTTATATAACACTGAGTACATTCATATTTCGTAATGGGCAAAACCCTTTTCCATCCGTATCAAACTTGCGACTCGCTAGCGACAACAAATTCCAATATAGCTATACATACATTAACAGTACTCCACTGCTTTTATAGAGATGTTCGAAAGCTTATGAAGCTTGCATGCTCCAAAAAGAACCAGAATCAACAGGGCTCCTCAAGTTTATTATGCAGTTGTTTATACACTTTTCAATATTTATTGTATCGCTGTGCTGTGTAAAATGTGTGAAAAAATAGCAGTACACTCCTTGTTGCTTTGCAAGATGTTAGTTTTTATTACGGCTATTCAAATACACATTGAGATTTTTGTGGCGGTGTTAAGCGAAGTACATATTTTTAAAACAAACATTTAAAACCCTCAATGTGT
The DNA here is from genome assembly GCA_027744095.1 of Zhuqinia jingwanae. NCBI lineage: Eukaryota > Metazoa > Arthropoda > Collembola > Entomobryomorpha > Paronellidae > Zhuqinia > Zhuqinia jingwanae. Next base: position 2,886 of record JAHZNC010007103.1, on the reverse strand, counting down.
AATATGCTATTTTGTGGGCTGTTCAAATATGCACTCTACTATCTATATATACTCTTCTATTACAACCAATTAATGCGTATAGTAGTATACAAGCAATGAGAAGCAATGTTATTATTACACAAGGCAAAATAAATAGATTTATGTAAGGTATTAATATATTATTATTATTATAAACGACCGGAAGCTTTTAATAAGTTGATACAATAATATACCATTGTTCCGTAAAATACTGTTTTGATAACTTATGGAATTTATGGGAAAAAATGTAAACTTGAGCACATATAACCATAAAAGTTAATGTGCTCCACGCTTCATACCTTACCATTTAAGTCATGCGAAAAGGGCAGTAACGAAAATATTTTCTTAGGAATTAACTCAAATTATCTTTCATCTCGATTGACGTCAGTACTCCTGAGAAAGCACATCCGATCAGTGTTCCATGCATTGTGCACAACGTTAATTTACCCGTTGAAGTTTTTCATTATATCTATATGTTGTGCTGTGCCGGAATGCGCTACACGTACGTTTGCATTCACAAAAAAAATCACAATGTTTCTTTTCATTCATAAAAATAAAAATCTCTAGAGAGAGAAGAGAGAAGAAGAAGAAGAAAAGTTTTTGCCGAGTGAGACAGTACTTACATCATCGTTATCGTCATCATCCGAAACAAAATTAATTATGTACATTATGAGATGGGATATGGGTTGTTTGTGCAAAATAAGAAGCAAAGTAATATATCAGCCTTTTGCACACAAACTAACTCTGGCACATTAATGCATTATGTAACATAATATAATGATATTTTTGGGCTATTTAAAGGGCAGGCAGAAAGGAAGATGTGCAGAGGATTGCATATATGTATGTATACATGCTGTAAGCAGAAATATTATTGTCATTATATTTAATTTAAAAAAATAAATATTATGTTTGGTTGGTGAACCAAGAGAAAATAAAAAATCCACTACAAAGAAAGAAAACACCAAGAACTCTGTCGAATTAGCAAAAAAATATATGAATGCGCATGTACTCAAAGCAAAGTTCATGATTCGTCCAAGAACTTGAGTTAAAAATGTACAAGCAGTTATCCCAACCTACTACAAGTACACACATTATGCATGGTGCATACAACCAAGAAATAGATGAGCAGACTGACAGATTATTTGGATATTATGACGAGTACGTAGTGCATGCTCGCGTTACTAAACAAAATTGCATAAAAAAAGCTTGGCTTCTACAAGGGTTGAGTAATAGTAATAAAGTGTCAACAGTTTTCCAAATTGTATCAATGACAAATAGATATACATAACCTAAATACATTTATATGCATGCATACATATTGCATATCCATATATTATATGCGAGTACTTGTGGAGTACGCCTTGAAATAAATTCCTTAATACTTTCGGGGTTTAATAATGAGAAATTAAATAGCGTCAGCAAGAAGACATGAGGCTCTTGCAGTGTTTACACAAAAATACCAATTAATCTACTCAGGGAATTAAGTCAACATTAAAAGGGTTGAGTAGTATCGCACACGCAAACAAACAACGTCATTCATGTGTACACTTCTTGAGCCATTATACTTTCGCTCTATCTTTCTGACATGATCAACACTTTCAGGATGCATGCTGCAAGAAGCAAACTGCAGAAAAACGACATCATTGCTTTTATAGATTTTTGGTAATGATCTACAACCTACAACATTGTCACTTAACCACAAAAGAAATGTTTGTCGTTTTTTTTGCAAAAAAAAGGATGATCGTACTTACGTACTAAAGTTGAAAGTAAAGTTTGTATAGTGTGTGTATCATGTGTGCTTATCGCACTTTTTATACCAGTCATGTCGACATTAAAACACTTGTGAACTTATTCATAGGTGTACCTATTCCTTAATTTCCTTGTACAATCCATCATTCTGCCCAAAGTGTCCCACTTGTCTTACAAGAAACGCCAATTAAGACTTGAGAATATCTTCCATGTGTCATTTACTTATTTATTAAGTGTTCATCATCACAGTTATCTAACAATGACATTTTATGTGACGATATATGAATAATGCCGCAGCTGTTATTGTGATAATGGGGAAATTACACTTAACATTTTAAGCAGTGTATCATGCTTGCAGAAATTCAATACTTTGAATATTTCCAGAAACTACAGATAAAATTTTCTTGGGTTCCCGGTAAGTTGGTTGCGAACCAATCGTCTTTGTGTTATACAGTGAACATTTTAAGCATAATAAAAATATCATGTGCCTTGTCTAGCAGCACCGCATCCTACACATTTTGTTGAAGGATGATGATGATGGTAACAAGATGTGCTATAGATTTCCTACTGTTCTTCTCGCCCTACGCTCCATCATCATCGTCTTTACTTTTTTTCTTCAGCGAAACCAATATGAAAGTATATATTGACTATATACATATATAAATATTCAATATTGTTGCTTTCTTCTCATAAACTATCTTTGAACCTCTATAAAAATTGAACAAAAGAAAAGGTTACAAAATTGAAAACGCAACTATTCAAATTTTTTTTGGCATTCTCATTTGTTTTCATTGGGAAATATAGAAATATGTGTTAATGTATAGGAAACGAAAATTCGATGCTGATGGGGATGTGATGACTCATGCTTGTTTTGTTTGTGGAAAATTATCATTATCTTTATGCCTTGCTCGTTTGCTCCTTTTGTATTATACTGCTGCGGTGTGTGTGTGCTGTGCATCATGCCAAGTCAATTTTACTCCTTTTTATTGTAAAAAGGAACTAATTTAAAGCAATATTATAGACAAGAAGGCGATGATGATGCGAATAGAATGTGGAGTAAGCGATAAATATTGAGCGGAGTACGTCATAAAACATGGATGTTATTTGGCTTTCATTCTA
>JAHZNC010007102.1:0-22379 GCA_027744095.1 Zhuqinia jingwanae | reverse complement strand
TATATAAGTAGGTAATTATATTATGCGTGTCTATGTGGATTTCGTACTATTGATTTGGGCCATGACAATTTCGTGGAACTCTCCCACAGAGCGCAACTCTTCTTTTTATTTAGGTCAACACTATTGTTTTCCAAAACAATTAAAGAACACTAATTTTGCGAAGATAAGGTAGGAATTCCGAGTTAATAATAATAATATCCACCCGTGTTGAATGAATTGAGAATGACGATCAGAAAAACCACAAATGTGATAAAAACTAGTTCGTAAATACGTCCGATAACCTGAGTTTTCAATCAACGGAATTAAACGGTTCGTTTCATAATTGGAGTTAAGGGCTAACGTATTAATGACGTAACTTATGAATGAAAACACGACTACTCAAAATTCGATCTAAATCAGTTAAATATTTCAGTTAAACGATCTCCGATTAAACTGAATAAAACGCATTAATTGGAGTTAACAGTAGCACTTATAAAGAAAGTCAGGGATATATTCAGATATATGTAACAACACAGCAATTTTCGTTCAGTTTCCGCGATAAAGACAATGGTTTATTCCTATTCTGTGTTTAAGAATATAAATCATATGAATTTATTTTTCTGTACCAATTTTGGTTTAAGAGAAATGAGAAGAATTGCGTAGTATGCCAGCGTCTCAAAATAGAGCCAGAAAACGAAATGGTATTCATCTTGTTCCCATTTTATTTTTTTGCTACAAATTTATGAATAACATAATGAAAAACTTTCTTTATTGTTTGATACTTTAACTTTTAATTTCAAATACCTTTTTTCTGGGATCTGTCATTCGTCGTCATATATTGTATTTTTTTGTGACCTAGTTTGAAATTCAAACTTTGAATAGTAGGTATATGTTAAATATATTTTTCGGTAATTTTGTCATATGTGCTTAGCGGGATGAGTTGTACTGACCACTGACACATGATGATGCTGATTTAGATATATTGACGCATGATGATGCTGATTTAAGTAGATGTACTGACTTATGTGCGATGAAGCCGAATTAGATGGGCGGTTTTTTAAATGATTTTTTATGTAGCAAAGTGTACATGAATCAATGATGAATGGTGATGATAGACACCACCAACATTTAATGTCCACTTGATAAACAAAATCAACCTTCACTCCCCGCTACTTTGTATGCTTTGCAATTTTACAGTTATAAAACGTCTTATTTATTGTTCATTTTATGTATTGTTACTAATGTAATATTATATAGTATATTATTAATAATAATGACTAAATAATAAATCCAGTGTATCGTCACGTTTTACCAAAAAAAACAGAGTGCATCAATTAATTCCTATTCTTCATTACATGTTACAAATCTAACAACAAAAAATTAACAAAAGTTATGGCCTCAAGTAGAATATTTAAAGTATACTTTTCACTTAATAAACAAACACATGTGAAATTTTCATTACACAAAATATGTGTTACGTTGGCATATTGTAATGCTGGTAAACAGGAAAAAAAATGATTTCATCATCATTAAAAATACTGGGATTTTAATGAATTAACAGTTTGTCCTTTTGGGGATGTCGATGTGAGTGTAAAGCATAAACCTAACTGTATTTTAAAAATTGGTGAATAACTTGTACATAAATTTTAAGATTGTCCAATAAAAACAATTAGTAAAAAATGCTGTTCAATTATAATTCGATGTCTGTACAAATATATTTAAAATCAAACCTAAATTTGATATATAAGTCATAACTTGGAAAAATGCATAATTATCTGTATCACAAATTAAATAATCAACGTAGACAATTCGATGCAAAAATGATAGTCAAAATTGATTAATTGTCAATAAAAATGGTTTTGTATAACATTAGGTTAACAGAGCAGCTAAACATTTTTATAAGCATTAATAATAATAATAAATAATAATAATAATGAATGGGAAATGTAAGAACATGTTATGTTTAGTTTGGCACGCAAATTAATGAATTCTAAACTTTGAAATATTTTCGCTGTATTAACTAACCCAGATGATGTATAACATAGTCTAAAACTCATTTACAAAAGGGCTTTTAAAGTAATTGAATGTTAAGCTGTTGAATTCCCTTTTTATGTCCTTCTCTAATATAATAATAATAAGATATTATATAATATTCACTTCCATCTCAAGTAAAAAATTATAAATATATTTGTTTTGTTTTTTAAATAATTGAAGTAACAATAACACTGAATAGAACAACTCATTTTTCTCCTCTCGATTTCTGAGTACATTCTCGATAAATAGCTTAACATTAATTTAAAACAATATCCATATATGTATGTTTGTATATTTATCTATATAGTTTCCTAATTGTAAGAGGCCTTATATTCTTGACGACTTTTTTTTACAATTGTAACTCTTTGACTTATTTCTATGATGTGTATCACTAATTAATATTATATATAAATTTTTCATCAATATACACAGTAGTTTTTTTTTTAATTCCACGGACAATGTAGCTTGTAAAATTTAAGAATTGGTAAAAAGACTTGTAGCGCATTCTCTTATCAGACGACACATATTAATAACTATTACAATATATATATATATATGATTAATATGTAAATACACAAATATGTACCATTAAATATTATGCTTATAAGAATCGCAATATAAAAATTGCAGGAAGTGGGTGGGACGAATTATTGTTGTTTTTTTTCTTCTTTTTCAACTATTTCCTAACGTGGAATGATATTCAGTCTTTCACCTTGATTGATTTTACAAATAATTGAAATTTATAAGGAATGCCAGCATATAATATACAATTGCAATGTAATTAACAAAAAAAAGGAAATTGAAAAAAAAAAGATTTCAAGAAAGAAAAAAAATCAAACGGGAAGTTTTTTTCTCTCTCTCTTATTTGTACAGCTGCATGTTTTGGCTACATGGGCTGCGTATTGGAGCTTCATGATAGAAAAACATTTTTTTAAATCCCTTACTCGATTAACGTGATTCAAAAATGAAAATATAAAAGTTATTTAAACTGTAGCATGCATACAACCCAACAAGACAAGTATTCATTCATAAATTTATGCCACCACTTGCACGAAAGAAGCCTAATAAACACGTGGAAGGATAGAAAAAGTCACTTGAAAAAGAAGATACAGGACAAAACAATAATTAAGTATCACACACACAAGACAAGAATTGTCGCTACATCAATCAACAATAACAAACAATATAATAATAATAAAGTAATATTATATATGGCAATACTATACGGTTACTGGAATAAATCAAGTTTTCTAAGTACTTTACATATACAGTGGTTTAATGACACATTGTTTTTGTCCTCATTATAAATTATTATCGTAGACATCACCATCATAAACATGGAATAAGTCACTATGCTTAAAAAGTTTTAACGAAGAAACTGAGAGAGAAACAAAGAACTGACGTAGTGAACACAATAAACAGGAAATGGGTACGTACATATTTCTATCATTTGTTTTAAGTATACGCCTACATTTTGGAACAAAGCAGCCTATGCAAAATAGAACGTTGATGATTAAAATATTTTTTATGTGTGCGCTACTACATACCTTCACGAAATTGATTCCTTTTAGTAAAAAGTAGTAACGATTAACGATATCGTTTACAATATTGTCCATAGATACATCATATACAGATATTACAACTTTTGTTTTTCATTTTCCCATACGCTAATAAATAGTATTTAATTTAATCCATATTAATAAAATGCATATAATAACAATTACTATTTTATTTCGATGCAATAATAATAATAATTAATAATAATAATTGCAAACATAACCCTCGTCTACTATCTACAAAAAAAAGTAATCATCACAGTGAAGAAACAACATCAAAAACACTTATTTTAAATACCTACATTAAACATCGTCGTGAGATACAATAAATAAATGTACAAAAAAAACTAGGACACACTTCAAGAATTCAAGATAAATACATTTAATATTTTAAGCGACTGCAAAAGTGACAATTTTTGCTTGTTTCGTAGTACTTTCTTCAAAAAGCAGTTTGGCATATATTGCCACAGTAGCTTTACTTGGAACACATAGTTACACAGGATCGCATACATTTATATATGTATATATATATATGTATGAGACCGACATTATATAGTAAGTACAATGATAAAAAATTTCTTGGTAGACGATTTACATAATATATTTATCATTGTAGAGCAAAGATATATATATATATTTATTTATATATATTTATGTATGTATATATGTATGTATGGGTTTATATACTTTGCACAATTTTCTTTGTTGCTAAATGTAAAAATTGAACGTCGATATGAGGGAAACGGGAAAGTTGTCTAACACCATGCTTCTGGCGGTGGTGTGTAACTTTCATCATCACTAGATTGTCCACCATACATGTCGGCCAACTTTTTAAATCTCGGCCCAAATGCAGGCAAAAAGTCGAAATTCAAATCTTCATCGTCTGTACCCGACGCCAAGGACGAAAGAGATCCCATGGAATTGCCATCTCCCTCGTAGGCATAATTTCTAACGTCATCGTAGGGGAGACCGTCTGGATCATTATCAACTTTGTTTTTATTCCCTTGCAAGAAGCTCTGAATATCAGGTCCTTCGCCAGTCTCTGGAGCTGTACACAAATTCAAAAAAAATTAGCATATATTCAAGTTACATCAAAGTTTTATTTTACACCATGTATGCCAACTAGCGTAATAGTTGAACAAAATAGCGTACCTCGTCCTTGGCGGGTAAGATCGTCCATAGCGATTTTGTCTATGTGAGGATTAATGTAAGGTGGTCCATTGCTAGCTTTCATGAGAACAGACAAGTCGTAGCCTGTCTGGTCACCTTCGCCACCTCCCTCATCTGAGTAATGAAGAATATTATCTCTCACATCATCATTAAATTCGCCTTTAACTTCTTCGTAACTTCGTCGCTTTCGGTAAAACAAAAATGCGATGATAAGTAAAAGGAGGACTAAAATCGACACTAAAATCACAATAACGAAGTTCCAATCAATTCCCAGACTTGTGTATCCGCCAACAAAAACTTGATTGTCACAACCGGTGACATTCATTTTGTGAGCGTAACTAGGCTCTCCAAGGTTATAGTACTGGAATGAAAACAAGCGTTGGATTATTAATACATAAATAATACAAATGACGTTTATTTCACCTGACTTGTGCCTTTTAACGAAAATGAAATAAAAAACCTACCATTCCGTTGTACGTCAAATTTGCTATACAACCAACGAAAAATTGGTTGGTTGGAATAGTAGTCCAGTGCATGTGATCCTGTAGTTTGGATGGCGTGAAGGAGATTCCACCAACTTGAAATGGTCCATTGACATTCAATTGAGTATGAGATCCGACTGGACGAACGTTTCCAGTGTAACAGGTTGCTTCACCTCTCAAGCATTCATCCACACGCATGGATATTCCCTACGCGAAACATACATGAGAACAACCATTAAAGAGCTGTGAAATGGCATTTGAAAGAAGCCAAAAAAAATGCATAATTGAAACTCCAGCAAAGGAGTATGTACTATATCATATGCGTCTTACCTTGGGGTGCCACCTAATGGAAATGTGATGCTGCTTTGAATCATGCAAGTCCGGAGAACTTGCCAGCTCTATTCGAGAGACACCGCTGCCGTAGTCCATAAGAAGTAGTGGCTTTCCGTCGTGAAGCTCAAGTGAAATAAAGTCTGTAGCAAAATAAAAGAACACGCACACATTTCATTAGTGTTTTTTCCAGTAAGGTTTACTAAAATAGTGTCTTTCTTTTGCCCTGGCATTTGGAGAAATAAGTGGCGTAGCAGGAGTGGGGCATAGTACATAGAAACTTTGAAATGATTATTACCTGTCACATTCATGGGGGATGGGAATATTGGTCCATTATAGAAAATTAGGCCGTTTTTATATCCTGTTGTAAACTGTACTTCGAGCACAGAGTCGTTACAAACCGAAATAGGAGAATACCAGGCGTAGCCTTCACCGCTAAAGGATGCGGACGTCTTTTCGCAACGTGGTCCTTCATAGCCTGGTTCACATTCGCATCTATTTTTGTACGATACAACATTACAAAGTAAGTTTATGGTAATGGCTGCACTTTTGGAATGTCTTTCTGTTATTCTCTTTGAGAAACTGTGCTCATAATCTGTAATTAATGTAGTAATACTAAGCATTAAGAAAACTTACTCAAACCCATCTCTTCCTTCACCAGATTTACAAGTGCCTCTATGAAGACAGGGATTATTCGGAAGGCAGCCAGTCTGTTGAACAGCTGAAGCACAAGTGCATTCAGGAGTGACATACGCATCCACTCCAACAAAGGACGACGTGTTCGTGAAGATCTTGTACGAGATTTCGCTTTTGTTCAGACGATTTGTACAGCTTGACTCACAATGGAGCTTTTCGCTGATACACTCGTCAATGCGGATCATTAAGATATTCAGCTGCAGGGCCTTTTCCAGCTAAAAAGAATTCAAATAATGCAAAAATATATATATTTTACTCTGCTTTGCTTGTGTGAATCTAAAAATAGTAGCGCAAAAAAAATTCATTTTTGTTTTCACTTACAATTTCTTTCTTTTCTGAAAGTATCCCGTCTAATTTCTCCGCTCTCCAATATGGCGAGTTGTGAACAGAGAACCTAACGTCAACCTTTGTGGGGTCTGGACTTTGTAAAGAGTTGAGGACGGTGAATACATCAACGTTTTCTTTTGGAACTCCGTACCGGGCTGCAAGTTCTTCCTGTAATATGTCCTTTTTACTTTTCCCCTGTAATAACCATTAATTTTTTCATTAACACTCCATTTCATATAAACATCAGCCAAAGCACAAAAAGTTTTTTTTTATCGGAGTGGATTTCACTTACATTTACACCAGGCTTTATAAAATTTTCTTTGGTGATTCCCATAAAGCGAATAGAACCTGAGTTATCTATAGCCTCATCTGGGATTTCTTTGACAGTTACGGTAACATTAGCTGCAACTTCCTGATTATGCGTGCTGTCCTGAACCTTTATTTATAAAACCAACACAGTCAATAGGGAGAATCCAGATTGCAGCCAGCTCACCAACCAGCAGTTGACAGTATTTATTTTAAATTTTTAATGACTACGTGATGTAAAACCAAAGTACCTTGAATGTCAAATGGTAATTTCCGGCAGGGGTGGTGGGCTTCATATTAATGTATCCGTTTTCACTGTCAAGGTTGAAATACGTGTGAGGATGACCACTACTCCATTCTCATCCTTATCTGCACTTAGAACGCCGTCCCTGACCTTGAAAAAAGTCTTTATGTCATTTGGTGCAGCGCGATCAATTTGAAACTCAAACGGTGCGCCGTTCTCTGGAGTATCGTAGTCGTTGGCTGTCAACTTTTGGATCACACCTCTGCAATTATACGCAAAGTTAACATATCATTTTCTAATCATACAACTCAAAAGACATAAAGTAAATGAATTGCATCCAACACTTTACCTGGCCTGGTTCTCATACCAAACAACCGGATTAGGTCCGTTATAATATGGGGCATTGTCATTAATATCTTGAAGGTTCACTGTCAAAATTTGGTATGCTGCTTTTTTGGTTGGTGTGAGTCCCCATTCGTCGTATGCTCCGACAGTCATTTGCCAGAACACCTGCCCATTTGGTAGATCCCGATCCAAACGCTTCGTAACTTTAACACATCCGTTTTCATCCACGTCGAAATGCTCTTTACCCTTGTTAATGAAGAAGGAAATATTTTGTGGAACAGTCTTGTCGCCAATGTCAGGGTCAAACGCGCGTAGCCTAAAAATGCAGTCAGGAGGAATGTCTTCTTCTTGAATGGTTGTGTTGGCGTCGTCCATCTTTTCGAATTTTGGCGGCTCATCATTGATATTGATGACACGTATGTTAACTTTAGCATAAGTTTCGTATTTAGAATCCGAAGCTTGGACGGTTAAGAAGTACTACAGAGGATTTAAAGTTTTGTTTTTTAAATATGAAAATGTGTCAAAATAATGTTTTAGAATAGAACGGTTTGCATGGAAAGTTTTTCACAAACCTCTTTAGTCTGCTCGTAATCCAACCTATTTTTAACAGAAATGACTCCACCAAGTTTTGAACTAGTTATTTTGAATGCATCTCCAACGTTGCCTTCTGTAATGCTGTAATTGATTTCGGAAGCTATATTTTATGAGAAAATGTTAACATAAAATTACATGAGTTATCAGTGAAATTTAAAATGGTTGCCATACACTACACACAAACATAACTTTAGCTTACCAGTATCCTTATCAACAGCTTTCACTTCTATGACCTTGTTGTTAATATCGGCATCTTCAGAAATTTCAGCATCGTAGCCGGGATGCACAAACCTTGGTTCGTTGTCATTTTTGTCAGCGATTTCAATTTTTAAGGTGACAGGTCCTATAACGCAAACAATTTAAATGTGCTAATATGGTGACATGACATTTTTGTAAAAAAAAAAATATATCAGAAACAATAATTGTAATTTTCTTACGTTCGTTTGGCTGTCCATCACTTCGGAGAGCAGAAGGAGCACCATCTCGAGCAATAACGGTGACTTGATAGACATCCTTGGCCTCACGGTCAAATAGTTGTTTTGTTGTAATTTCACCAGTGATTAGGTCAATTTCAAAGTTTTCCTTGTCCTCTTCTTTCAATGTATAGGTAACCTTAATAGATCGCATTAAAAATTAGTCAATGTTGTTAACCATGATACGCTAACTCATTATGAACTTGCAATAAAACATATGCAATGGAATAAACATGCTTACATCACGGTTGGGTGAAGTTCCATCCCTGTCAATAGCACGTACTCGCATAACTGAAGTGCCCTTCGGTTCATTCTCAAGCACGACACCGGATGTTACTTCGGTGAAGTCAGGCTATATATACATATATAGAAGAAAAAAATGCTTATCTCTGATACAATTTCCTAGAATATACTCGAAAATGTGTAGAATTATCATGATTATACCTTTTCATCGTTGGCATCCTCAACCAAAATGGTAATCGTCGTCTCGTTGGCAAGATTATCCTTGTTCTAAACGGAAGGAGAAAGCAAATTGGGGTAAAGTGAAACACGCAAATACTGCAAATGCACGCACATCTACACAGTAGCATATGCTTTTGTTTGGGGATATATTGCTCGTAACTTACCGTCGCTCTTATTGTGAGAGTATACTTTGAAACTGTCTCATAGTCCAAATCTTTATCAAGTTTTAGTTGTGCTGTGTTGCCAGAACTTTCAATTGTGAACATGACACCCTTGTTTGTTGGCTCCGTTTGTCCGTTAACAAGCTCGAAGAACACAAGATCGGAGTTTAATGCTTTGGAGCTGTGGAAATGCATTTTACAACATTCATTATTATTTATTTGCTTTGGAAGCATTGTTTGTTTACAATGTAACCTTCGTAGAGCTTACATAATTAGAAATAAAACTTACTCTGCAGTTATGGTTTCAATGGAAACTGTTTTGTCGAAGCCTCTTTCAGGCAACTTGATGGTGTCTCGGTGAGGATGAAATATTGGTGGCCTTGTCAAGGGGTCGATCACATTGATAGTCAAGTTTGTGGTTGCCGACTTTGGAGGCCTTCCTCTGTCTGTTGCAATTGCACGAAGTTGAAACTTGTGGGTATTCTATATGGGTCACAAAGTGAGGAGGAAAAACTAGACTTTTAGCACGAACAAGTGAGATGCGCACACATAATATGCATTATTTATAAATGCCAACAACACAAATGGCATTTAGCAGCACAGTTTACTTACAGCGTCAATAGGTTTTTTCAGTTGAACTTCACCAGTCGTTTCAGAAATTTGAAAGTAGTCTAAATCACCCGGACTGGCTGGATGACTGTCCAATTTGTACCAAATCGTTCCATTTTCTGCATCGTCAATATCAGTGGCGGATATTCGCATCACCACTTGCCCTAAGCCCAAATCCCGAGGAACGGATTCTTTGTATTCCTATTTTTAAATGATCACAAGTAATATGTTAGATGTAAGCTAATGTTCAGTTTGCCCAAACAAATAACGAAAAATTAAATAAAATTTGATGAATCATCATCATCATCATGCATGCAAGTTTGCTTTTTTTTACTAAAAAACATAAAAAATATCAAAACTGATGAAATGGCTGTCGAGATCATGCTGCCATTTGACAATATTCTTTATATTAAGTGGATTTGAATAGCCACTATGTTTACACCCTGTGTATTTTTTTACCTTATTTCTCTGGTATCGATAAGCCTTTATAATCGTAAGCATGAATTCAAATAGTCCATAATAATCAGTTACACAAGTGTATACACTCGAAAATGTGTATATGTACAAAGTATACAAATACTCTTTTCATTATGCATGTAATTAGGCAATATAAATGAATGCTAATTCAATTGGTTCACTTACGAATCGTTCAAAGAGTGGAATACCATCGTTAATATCCGTAATCACAATTTTTAGTGTACAGACAGAGTCCAGTTGAGGTTTTCCATTGTCAGTGGCTCGAATAGTAACGTATTCCTCTTTCTCTCTTTCGGGCTCATCCCGGTCAAAAACCTAATTAAAAATTTGATTGAAAATAAATTAATATGAAACACAAAACCAGTTGATTTTCAACAAAAAATTGAATTTTCATAAACATGAAAAAAGGATCGAAAGTTCAAAAGTGAAAGTATGAGGTACATACCTTATTTGTCCGAATTACCCCAGTTTTGGGATCAATAACAAACTTGTCGTTGTTCTCGTTTCCAGACACAATCGTAAAGGTTATCATGCCTCCGGCATTTATATCGTCTAGATCCACCGCTTTTACCTATGTGTTCATATAAGCATAGCATTATTCTCATTATCTCACAGAACAGCATGTAGAGAGGCCATGGAAAGAGGTTTAAATTATTAAAGGTGGCAGTATAACATGTACTCGTAGTAGTAGCCCATGTAACACCAGCACACAACTCACCTGGTACACTGTAGTATTTACTGGTTCTCCCTCAGGAACGGACGGAGCCACATCTTTGACGCAGTTGGTGAAATCAGGTTTATGGAGATTTCCTTGACTTCTTCCTATACGGACCGTGAGATCATCCTGTACAAATCAATGCGTCATTAGTTTAAAAATACAATCTTTGTTCCAATTGTTTGTCAATGACGTTAAGCATATATATTCGACATAATCTCTATTATACTCGCGAAATAGTATGTTATTGTCCTGTATGCCTACTCAGTTGCTCATTTACTATTTTAATTACAAATCAGATCATTATGCTTTTATTTTGAAATTTGAATGGTGAAAAATAAATACGTTAGGCTGCTTTACAGATTCGACATGTAAATCATATGTATGAGCTTTTGGGGTACATTTCAGAGTATATTGCCCGAATTGCTTTGTCATGCCAATTTCCTTAATTATTATTTGATAATGCCATTAGAATTTGCAGGGGAAAAATATATAATAAAATGAACTGCTGAATAGCTGGCATCAATAATTTCGCATATTGGAATAACATATAGTAATTTAGTCTACTTACTGGATCTTGAACGGAGTAAGGAGCGTATGGTTGCGTAACTCTTTGATTTTCTGATAGGTAACTCTGATAGTTTTGAACTAAGGGCGCATCTGTCTCTCTTCCAAATCTTCTTGCTCTTGACCTAGGATGACGATCATTTCCATGATGCTGCCGATGTTTGTGGAGTTTGCCTGTAAAGAAAAAAAAACACATACACACATGAAAATGGGCATCACTTATTATTCCATCCATATTAAATAGCGAAGGAGAGAGAGAGAGAGAGAGAGAGAGAGAGAGAGAGAGGAGCTATCTTCTTCACTATTCTCCACAAGAATTTCGCATAAATAATTTATCATTGGCTTTCACTGCAGAAGTCACAAATCTCAACTTGGTCGTGAGAGAATGAGAGAGTCATTGAGAGAGAGAGAGAGAGAGAGGAGACTACTCCTTTCGTTTACACAACCAGTCAGCATGTTAACTACACAGAGGATCTATTGTACTTCTCTCAGTCGACTTACTTCAAAGCAAGGAGGCAAGCAAAAGTGGTGAAAGGAGGTGAGGTACATTTTATAATAATAACTACATAATATGTCCATTAGAACATTGTGGTTTTGTTACTCACCAACCACCACCACTACTACTACTACCAGTAGTGCAGTTTTGTAAAGCTAGCAACTCTATCATTATTATTATTATTAATAGATGATGATATAGACGCCGAAGCTATATTGCAATATTGCTTGCTTACGTAGGATATTATGCGTAGGTATATAATATACGCATATAGATATATGAATGTACACAAATGAAGATATTAGTACTAGGAGCTTTTTACACCATGTTAGCTTTTTGGAAGAGGACGGAAGTACATTTTGAAACAATGTGTGTCGTCGTGTGTGCATGAGCCTGTGTGTGTGTGTGCCCAAATGGAGAAAGGAAGTTTACTTAAGCCTAAGGATATTTGGTTCATCCTTTTTTACCTCTTTACCACCCATCAGCATCCTCCATATAAACGGATGTGGAACGCTATGTACATAGGTACACATAATACGTATGTAATAATGCATGTACATTTATGTGTGTATATTTACCCGGGGTATGTAGTACTAGTGCGATGAGAATGAGCGAAAGTCATGAAATGTAAATGCGTGTAGTATATAGTTCATGTACTTATAACCTACCACCCGTAAAATATAATATCTTGAAACCAATGTCTTATTATTATAACAATAATAATAATAATAACTAAGTAGGCAATAATAACAGTAGAGTTTCTTCACTGCCACTAATACACCACTACTGCTGCTGGTATGCTTGAGTTGGTTGTAATGGCCCTTGGTCGACTATCTCCATGACTTGGAATTACACTACACAACAGCAGCAGCAGTAGCAGCAGCAGGTTTTGAGGAAGGAGGTTGATAAAAAAAAGGAGCAGAACTTATCAAATAACATTGTGATGTGTTTAATGAATTGCTATGCAGCTCATTTGTTTAAGCTTATAAGCTCACAGATATAATGACACTAATTTAGAGGACTTTTGAAAGTTAAAAAATAAAAATAAACTTGTGTGGTGATAATAAACTCTTGTATGACTTTTACTCTCTAGCAAAAACATCAAGTCGGTCAAGTCAAGGAAAAAAAATGGTTAGTTGGTTCTTCTCCATCCTTCTCTTCACACTTAATACTTTCTTTACGATGGACTCATTCAATTTCCTACGCACAAAGTGGAAAGTGACTCTTTCCTTTACTCCTTTACATTTTTCTTCTTCTTCTTCTTCTTCTATTACTACTGCTTGGTCCTCTATCTGATTATAGGATTATTCTGTGTGTAAAATGGCCTCAAGCAAATTACAATGTTATAAAATAATATGTAAAAAGGAGCCATGACACCGCTGGCAATCTAAGTGAAAAAGTAGTACACCCTTTAGCCGTCCATTTTCTCTCTGCTACACTTTGAGACTTGTCCCATCCCGACATTTCACACTTTTTCCATGCTAAAGGGCAACGGACTTTTCCAGAGACTGACTATACATTGTTTTATCAAAACTCTGTCTATGTTGCAGAAAAGAAGAAGAATGTATGCTGTAACTTTATTTTACAGAGCTTCCATTCGCCAATTTCACGTTGCCCCAATTTTTTTAGAAGACAAAAAAGTATTCAAAGTTATTCCCATTTGTTTTGCCACAAAAACGATTAATAATATAATTAAAACGCTATATAAAGGGGCAGTGTGTTAGTTATTAATTATAACACTTTTTCAAAATATATTCATCACATCAATTATTATACAAAACAGTAGTGGAATAACGGATATGTGTATTTTTTGTCGTCATTATACTAATCTTGCTTTCACGGT
Organism: Zhuqinia jingwanae; assembly: GCA_027744095.1. Taxonomy (NCBI): domain Eukaryota; kingdom Metazoa; phylum Arthropoda; class Collembola; order Entomobryomorpha; family Paronellidae; genus Zhuqinia; species Zhuqinia jingwanae. Next base: position 8,513 of record JAHZNC010007102.1, on the reverse strand, counting down.
TTATGTGCTAAATAGAATGAAAAGAACAATGACAAGAGTCAAACTTTTGGATGTATGTATTGTTTCCAACGGTTAGTTATGTGCTATTTGAATATACTTTCAGTTTATCGAAAACCTGGAAAGCACTGTTGTGTCAACTTTTAATTTTCAATAGGCAGGATGATGCTATATAATAATGGCTTTAGTGAAAAATTGTATGCTACATCTGGATGCTACAAAGCATTATAATTCTCATCTGTATACCTGATTATTGTTACGAATTGTATTTTCCATTCTAAAAAGAAAGTCCTTGTCGACGTGCCTGCTGTCTGCTCAACTGATTAAAACGCTTAGTAAAGCAGGCAGGAGAGGAAGTAAAAAACATTCTTCTTTGTTTGCATAACCCCGCATATATGTATGTAGGTAGCTATGCATAATATGTACATAAGAATAGAGCGCAGAACACGTGGGAGCAAGTTGAAAGGTTTAAAGGAATTGTTGTGTGATGTTGATGTTGTTGTTGTTGTTGTTACCTCGTTCTGTTTATCATGCAGAATGTTGTAGTTGCAATAATAATAATACTAATAACAACAAATAGAAAGGTGAAGAAAAGTGAATTCTCAAAGGGCTAATTTTTAACGCTAAAATGTGCCTCCCTTGGTTTTTACTGTTAAGGATATTGCACATCACACACAACAGCGCCGTATCTTTTCTCTTATTTTTTTCCTATAATCCGACCAAGAGCTATACAATTTGCATAATTACAACAACGACTTTCATTCCTGTGCATCCTTGGTCTTGTTGCTACAATATATACACACTACTTTCACTCACAGTCAACCAGATCAAAGTTATACATAAGTAAGCACGCATCATGTTTGTTGTTGTTGCTGCCGCTGTGTTTTTTCTACATTTATTCTTCTTCCTTTTTTTTGCTCGATAACAACTTTAAAAATACATGACTCCTTTTATCAACAACAGTCTAGCTTGCTTGCCTCGTTGTTGTTGTTGTTGGCAAACAAATTTCAACTGCTTTTGCCTGTGAGTGCAAGAAGCGCACGGGTCAAAAATGTTACAGTTTAAAGTAATGTGTGCACTTTCATTGTGCTACTACTACTACTGCTGCTGCTCCTACTACTACTAATACTACGCCGCCACTCTGCTATTTTTATTATTATTCTCAATAATGAAACAATATTAAGCCCTTACAAATCTCCCGTTTCTTTATTTGCTCTTTGCTCCCATTGTCCCCAAAATCGATTTGAAAAAGAAAATGAAGAGTTGAAGAAGAAGAAGAAGAAGAAGAGAAAAAATACTGAACACGAACAAACGGAACTAGGGAATAAGACTTAATCTATGCATGTTGATGTTATGAGAGGAAAACATGCACACATAGTAGTGTGTGGAGGAGAGTAGTAGTAGTGCAGAGTGCATGAGGTCAATAGACCCAAACAAATTTCGACTTTCTCCATTCGGTGATGATAATGTGAAGTGACATGGTAGCACTTTCACTTTTCAATGTGACCTCTACCATTCTTAACTAGAGCACACCAACTATGTAGACCTGCTGCGCTCCTGCTCATCTATATACTTTACACCATAACGATTTAAATTGAGTTTTATTACTTTCTGGATTGAGACGGAGCATAAAAATAAGTGAGGTAGAGTTGAGTCTGACTGAGCTGTGCAAAATAGCTGGAAAAAAACGAAGGCAATCAGTTGACGTTTGTTACTATGTGTGTGTATACTCCTAATCTAAAGACATTTCAACACGGCAGACTTGCAAACAAACGGCCGAGAAAAAAACAGTATTATTATTATTACAGCTTAAAAGTATCATCATCTCGTTTGGAGGATTTTTCGCTCTCTCGCTCAGTATTTAAAAAATATATACTTTTTCTCTTATGCACCCTCTCGGTTATCTTTTTCATGGCGTCAATCACCACACAGGTGATGAACTTAAAAAGAGGAAATAAGAATGGATGGAACTTTTGCTTGTTGACTGAGACTAATACATTATGTAGATATGGTGTAATTTCTATGGAGGGAGTATATATAATACATAGGTATGCAGTAGTGGTAGAGGTAGAGGAGAGAAATGCATGGCTCATTTTATTTCGTAAAACTTGCTAAACCCAATGTTTTATTTACCAGCAGGTAACTCTAATATCATCAAGAATGAGGATTAGAGGGCATCCATATACAACAATTTATATCATAATAATATTTTTCAGAAAGAGAAAAAAGAGAGAAGATTTGAAGCCATTAGTCTTATCTATAGAGTCGGCATGGACAACAAGAATGTAGATTGTGTGTAGTCATCAAAGCTAATTGTAAGAGTTGCCAGCAAACCATCGCCGCCACCTACACATTAACACAACCAACAGATACATATACAGCAAAAGAGCCCGCAAGGAGAGAAGAGTATAGTTTTGTATGCTTACAAACAGGCACATTTTTTTACTACTTTCCTGAGAGGCCATGATGATAATTTTACATTTTCAGTTGCTGATATCAGTACCACCACCACAACCATCAGCAACAAACACCACCACCACCTATTCGGGTCATATCATAGAGAAAGGATGAGGAGGTTCCCAGGACTATATTATATATACATATATGTCGTGTTTTACTGGAATGGCTTCACACTTATCATCCGCTTGATGATGAAAATATTAAAATTTATTCTTTTTTTAGAGAGTTTAGTTCTATACACAAGCCTGTGTGGAAGAGGGACACTAGAGTGGGATGAGAGTTGTAGTAAAACGAAATATGGACAAAAATAATTGTCAAAAGTTTTTTTTTGTGTGTAAGCCCGAAAGTAATGTGCGTTGTAGAATATTTTCAGAATAATGGGTATTAATATAGTTTGTATTATCTTTGTACAATGGGTCACTTAAAATTTGGCGGATGTGAGGATATTCTAGTGAAAAAAACCACGAAAAACAAATTTCCAGACCAAGTGGTTTTTTTTTCTTAATGTAGTTTATAAATAATCTTACAATGCTTGCCATTTTAGTACGCAAAAAAACGCAGGAAAACATGTGAATGAGCGTATTAACTCTGACAGTTTGCATTGTCATTCCAGCTCTCGGCTTGATCTCCCAAATCTGTTTTTAATAAAAGTGGGGTAGTGAGTGGGCATACCAAAACAGTGACAGAAAAACAGGAAGAGGTTGACAGTTTTCTCATAACCCATTATTATCTTTGCCTGGGCGGCTCGATGTAAACCGAGTGGAGAAGCAGAAGACCATTTGTATATACATACAGCAATAATAATGTTGACCACATACAGTATCGCAACATTGTTTGACATTTCATTCTTATCCATATGATGATCAATTGATTCTCTTTCAAACAAAGTGTTGTTACATGCCCCTCTATTCTATTTGCTTTATCCTCGGTTGAGTTTTAGCTTCTGCTCCTCTTGCTGCGGAGGATTACACTCATTTCCAAGCGGTGCTCTGTGGTATATAAATACATACTTCTCTGAATGCTGAACTGCTGAGAAAAACAAAATGACTAGAGTTTTAAAGAGAGAAAACAGGATGTAGGATTGAAGTTTGTAGGTGAGTAACAAATAAACTTTAACAATAAATATAATGGCTTTTTGTTGTGTTTCGCGGAGTCGTATTTATAGCAAAAAAAACAAGCTTCAATCTTTTCATAAAGAGAAAGAAAAACGGCGAAATGAAAAGTATGTTCAGATAGATAGAGAGAGAGAGAGAGAGAGAGAGAGAGAGAGAGAGAGAGAGTAGTGTAAAATTCCTACATTTGTATATACATACATTACATATAATCATAACCTATCAACATTACATGACAATGACATCATCATAACCCGACATCCGAAATCCAAAGTATCAACATTTACTATTTCTCTATCTCTCAACAAGTTACACTTAGGTAGATACATACATCATAATATATACATAATATGTATATAGGTACATATCTGTACACGTATACAGACTTTTAGGAGCTTGGTCTCTCTCTCTCTCTCTCTCTCTCTCTCGCACAAACGACAACGACACACTTTCACTCAATTGTCTACGGCTTTGTTTGAACCGAAAACAAAAAGTAAAGTTACACATTTTATGTATTCTACCATGTCACATGTCTATTGAGCAAATAAAAAGCCCAAAAAAAAAGCTGAAAAATCCTGAACAAATATAAAAAGATTCTCTAAAATACATAGTCTGTCTCTCTCAATGTGTGTTTTATTTGTGGTCAAATCTAAAGGCAGTCTGTAAACTTTTTTTTACTGATATTTTTAAGCGATCAAAGCAGCATCATCTCGCTCGCTCACACTACTACTACTACTACAACAACATACTACACAAATAAAATTCCTTCCATGGTATTCCTTCCATCACACAACACAATACTATGTACATATTAGACTTTGGACATCACTCCTAGCGATTATGGACATTTGATGGACGTATAGAGGAAAGGGAAAAAATAGAGTGGCTATTTTTATGTCGCGTTCCCTTTTTGCTCTTATTTCACTTGTTATTTTATTTTTATTTTTTGCAACACCAGCCCACACGCTTCTATTTTTCTTCATCTTATAGTCTTGGCGGCGGTGGCGCTACTGCTGTGTGGTGGTAAAACGCACAATGATGCCAATATTTACCATGCCTTGATATAAAAAGGTCTCCAAGGATGAAAAAAGGGATCATGATCATGATGATGATGACGATACAATTGCTCTTTTACTCCTATATGATTTCTCTGACATCTATTACTACAACTGTCGTTTAGATTCTCTCAGTCTGTTTTCCTTTAGTTTTGTCGTCTTGAACAAACAGCAATATATACTTTTATATTGTTGTGTAAAATGTTGTAACTGTGTCTTTTGATGATATATATGTATACTGCATTAGGGGAATATGGGATCATGTTGTCGAAGAATTTTGTTGACAGTTTATGGTAGTTCAGAGAGCTGTTCTCTGGCTTGTTTTTTTCTTTCTCTTTCACAGATGTGACATGTCAGCATAACGGAAAAAAATACATGAGAATCTTACAAGAAGTCATTGGTAATATTTGTAATATACTTTTTTTTCTTATCTGCTGTGTACATCTGGCTATATGATGTTAGTAAGGATGTAAGATTTATAAGGAGAAGAGGAGGAGGAGGAGGAAAACTAAAAGTAAAGTTAATGCAAAAAGTTTTGTATTCTAATTGTTGGTTTGGGTGTCCCACGCCCTTATGAACAAGTAGACGCATGTATCTAAGCCACCCCAAATAGCTGTATCAATCACTTCTCACTCTCAAGTCAGTCATCAGATCACCTCGTACAATCGTCGTTATCGGATTCTCTCTCTCTCTCTCTCTCTCTCTCTCTCTCTCTCTGTCTATCCCCTTCCGCAGAGATGTACATATCACAAAACAAAGTAAACGAAAAAGTAGAAAATCGAGGAGAAGGAGGAGGGGGAGAAGAAGTATTGATTTGCGTATGTATCGTATTTTATACATCTACAACACTGCGCGCGTGTGTAGGTAGTGTGTATATATACCTATTTATGATTTATGCTGGTCAGTGTTTACCTAGAATAAAAACCCTATTCTAGAAAGCTGCACTCTCAATTTGTCAATCAACAAGCCACAGATTTACTTTTCTGGAAAGTAATCAGGCTGTGGCTTATGATGGTGATTTGAGTGGTAATGACGAGAAACAATAATGACAACACAAATTCGTTCAGTCACAAATTCGACAAAACGAAGTTTATGAATTGGAAATTTGAGTCCACAGATTTACCAAAATTACACACCAAACTTTTCGAGCGAGGGAGAAGGATGCAATGTTAAATCAAGGATAAAAGACAAGAAGACGAGGGAGGATATCAACAACGAGAGAGAGAGAAAAAAAGCGTAGCGTAAAGCCGGAAAGTCACTTACTTTACACGAGTTTACATCAGCAGAAACATAAAATAACGTACATATATATGAGATCACAAGGGGGTGCACGCAATTGACCAAACCAAAAATTCCTCTTTAACATGCAACTTTCATGTTCACGAATGGATATTACGCTTGCCTTTTACGCATAAAAACACGAATATCTACTCTGATATAACCCCTAATGGAGCTGGTCGCTCTCTGTTGAAATTGAAGACGTTGATCTTTCCTTTTTTTGTTCATTTATTTTTTTGAAGTAAATAACTGTGCATATTATTTTGTATGTGTGCTAGTGTGAGTGGTGTTTGTTTGTATTGCTGCTGAAAAGCTATACATTTTTTTTTAAATTAAATTTACAAGTCGTGTTTTTGGTTGCCTGATGAAAGGACACTTTAGATAAGGCTCATAGTGTACCATATACTTATATGACTAGCATGATATGATATAATGTTAGAGAGCTTTTTGTTGTTAGTGGAATTTTAAATGCACAAAAAAATCACTGTTAAGAAAATTTAGCATTTATTCCTGCTGCTGATCTCAAACCTGGAAGTGATACGGTTTACAATGAAAAAAGAAAAAAAAATATACCTATGTACGTGCACGAAATAAGGTTAGTTACCTTACTGCATTTTTTTGCTTCATAAAATGAAAGGAGAAGGAAAAGGCGAAAAGAAAAATAGGGAACTTTTCTCAGATGAAAAGTATTGTTTGTATCCTTTTTTCTTTATATTATGACTGTGTAACAGACAGAGAACGGCTATTTAACAAGACGTGATGCTTTTTTTTGTCAAGTGTAGATATTTATTTATTGCATGACACCCTAATATATCCTAACGACGACAATAACAACCACTGACCAGACTAAACTGTAGAAATAGTAGTAGTGCAATGCAAACATACATACAAACCTCTACCGCAACTTGCTCCTTTGTCCAGAAGAGTACAACAACAATAAGAACAAAAAAAGAGAGAAAGCGTGGTATTAGGTATTAATAATGAACACTACCACTAAAAGCTGTGTTGCTACATAAGTAAAAGAATATAATAATGCCGGTGGCTGTGCTATATGGCAATGATGGTGGCAGTGTCGGTGTTGTTCTTTTTCCTTTTCATGTTTCATGAATATCATCGTTTTTGGGCAAGCCACTTGCTTCCATAAGCTTGTATATGCACCTATGTGTGTTTGTGTGTGTAATAATAATGGAGGCAAGGCAAAGAGAGCGTGTTGCGTCACTCTCTTTCTCCTCCTCCTCTTCTTCTTCTTCTTCTTGTGCACTGAATAAGCTACGAGGGTGAATGAATTATTATGGTCACGCAGAATTATCACAGCTTTTAGAAAAAAAGCTAACACCGATACCATCATCATTCCAATAGGAAATATTGTACCGCCATGGCGATTAAAGAGTGGAATTGAAAAGGAATTGTAGCGCTGTGTGGTTGTTGGCGAATGTGGCGGATAGTGGTACAACATCTAATATTTATACCCATCTACTCACACAACAATTATTATTTTTTGTATTTATTTTCTATAAGATTATTATTACAAATGTACAAAAGGTTTCGTGTTACAAAAACGAAACTGTTTGCATGTTTATTTCTTTTTTAAATAAAATAAAATTTGTTTTACTGTTGCACACGAGAAAACCATTTAAAAAATATGTAAATTGAAAAAATAAAATTAGCAGCGCAAGTTTTTAAATTCTATGTATCGTGTCATGTAAATAGTCACACAAATAATACTAATAATGATAAATGATAATAGTAAAATTGTTTGAGTTTTTAACAGCTTTGTATATGCATAGCTCGAATAATCGATTGATTATGTTAAATATTTTACAACGTTAAAAAATTAATTGCTCCATGGAAATTGCAATACAGCCATTTAAATCAATGATAATTTCCACTACTCTCAATATTATATGCATGAATAAAAACGGTGAATTCCCCTCTTTATAGTATTGGACACCAAACCAAAAAATAAATCAATAAAAAATAATAATTTCAACATTATCATTTTATACTCTAAAAAAATGTCACTTAAAAATTAAATGTCTTTTTTTTGTACATCAAATATGTACATTATAATGCCCACATATATGTCCATTATGACTGAATAAAACTGGTAGCTATTATCCCTAGTACACTACCACCTAAATATATCATGCCATCATCCTCGCCAATGTAAAAAATGTATGTAGCATCATAAAGATTTAAAAAAATTCATAATCAAAATAATAATCCGTGCACGATAATCTACCATTCAACAACATTCAACCAAAGTGCAGTTCACCGTCACCAAGCAATGAACACGCAAAAACCATTAGTTTGACAGAAATCCTCCACGCTTTTTTTCATACTCGCCACAGCAAAACAGACAATCACACCAAGCATTTTTTTTAGCCAGAGAAGGAAAGTAAACGAAATCTACTTGATGGTGGTAAAAGTAGTAATATAGATATGTTTTTTTTACATATATCCCTCTCTCTATATGCCTCTTTCATATCGCATCAAACCAAAACAAACCAATATATTATATATGATGGCGACTCTACACGAACTCTCTGAATAATGTCACTAAAGAGCATTTTGACTACTTGTCTGCCTTCATCATCATCATCATCATCAT